>JABYQS010000144.1:0-98788 GCA_022592435.1 Cerioporus squamosus | reverse complement strand
CTCCTGTGACGACTACAACCGTTCGACCGCCGCGACTGGCTCTTGCCCCAGCCTGGGTTCTTCCACCTTGTCTTTGCCGTCGAGCATTCTTTGCATGATCAGTACTACCTCTCACACGCCGCACTTGGTCTTGTTCATGCTTTCGAGGTCATGGACCGACACGGTCTGCAGAAGACCTCAACACAAGGCACATTCCATCACACCTTTGAGGAAGCCTTTGATCACACCTTTGAGGCCCGGATCCGCGATCTCTGGTGAGTCGCTGCCGGGGTCAATTCTCTGGAGGAGCTTTGTTTCCGTACCCCGGAGGAGCTTTACGCTCTGGCAGCTTACATACTCGACAACTACGCTTCTACTCTTGTGCTCTCTCGCCACGACACTTTGCCTACCCCTACTGAACCACCCAAGCCTCCTACAGACCCTCTTCTGCGACTGAACATCATGTTCGCCCGCGATGCCATGGACTACCGTCTGCTTCGAGACACGATCAAGTGTGGAGATGTGCGGACGATCGAGGACTTGTTGCTGCGTTTGCTCTTCCGGTTCCTGGGCAGCTCCAACAAGAACTATGTGATTGAGGTTTGCCAGCTCTTGCAGGGACTCAACAAGGAGTGGCCGGACGATCTGAAGTGAGCATTTAGGCACGCGCAATGCAGCTACTCATCGCATGTTTTACAGGGAGTTTATTCAGAAGTATTGCTGGCTTGTCAACACCGGAAAGCGGCCGGATTCTTGGATTCCTCCGGATCGCGCGCAAGAGCACAATGTTGGCCATATCAAGTACACCTTCGCCGCCATGGGACCTTACGCAAGCTGGGGCTACATCAACAAGACCTCAGCATCAATTCCCTGTCAATCTGAGAAATGTCAAGGACCACGTCGAGGTAGGTCATGTATTGATCATATTTACCATGTATGCTGTATCCAAGGAACACATTGTGGTACTCGATAGCACGAAGTCAACCACGGGTCACGCGGGAAATCACACACGAGTCCTGCAAAGGAGAAGGATGTCTCGCATCTTCAGGAGAAGTACCACGAACTTAACGCGCATGTTCCGGTGACTACGTGTTCGCTCGCGAGCAAGGACAAAGCTAAGGACATTATCTGGCGAGGGACGCGGGCCTTGACCAACGGGAGGGCATTCCGGCGATGGGCGAAGCATCGAGTGCAGCAGCGAGACTTCACAGAGGATGATTGGTGTGACTATACCTCTGTACAGACCAACTGACTCTGTATACTACTGTAGTCCATATCACGACGCGCTATATCCTGTCATCACGGGAGCCCACCGCACCGACGACATCTGCTGTACACTCGAGTCCACCGTAACCAAAGAGCCTGTCCACCGAGTATCAACCTTCCAAACATCCCTCTGCTTCTGCCGCTTTGCTCGTCTGGCCTCATTCTGCTTCTCCTTCTTCTTGGTGGCCTTCGCCACCTTCGCATCCTCTGCGACCTTCTTCTGGCGCTGTACCTGAAGATCAATATCTGCAAGAAACCTGAGTATCTCCGCACCGTGTGCATCAGCGAAAGGCCATAAGGGGAGTGCCTGTTTGACATCGGAGACACTCTGGAGACGTGCATGCGTGGCGAGCGACGTGAGGACCTTGTCAGGGAGGAGGGTGAGGTGACCGAAGGCACAGTAGGAGTACTTCTCGGTCCATGTCTCAATACGCCATCGTACGAGACGTGCTCGGCACAAGAGGAGGTGATTGCTACGTCGCCTAGGTATCGACTCGGAATGCAATGCGTTTGGCCCTCGTCATCATATTCCATGTCTGCATCCTCTCGCCCAGTGTCCACTTTTCCAGCGATCGAGTTGATGATACGAAGGACGCGGTTCTCGGGCTCTGTGAGCGGTTCGCCTCGGGAAGCCTTCTCCTTGACGCAGTTATCGCAGCACGGGTGCAAAGGCGAGTCTGTGCGACCTGTAACAAGTCTGATTAGGAAGCTTCATCGTGGTGGAACAGACACTTACCTGGTCGCGGTGGGTTGCCGAAGTACTCGTCTGCGATGGCGCGGCGACATGTCTCTGCACCTGCTCATCTGCGCATCCCATCTTCGGCTTTCTTCTTATACTCAAGCACACCGCCCACTGGAGGGACCAGCCCAGCATCGGCGGATGTTGGCGCTTCAAGGGGTTTAGGAACAGTTGCTGATGACATCTCGGCTGCGGAGGGTGCAGCCAGTTGGACGACGACTTCTCCCTCGGCGGTCCTCTTCGTCCTCCTTGATTCGCCTACCCCTGTGTCCGCTGGCAACGCGCCCACCTGCACGTCTGATGTTGTGCTCGACTGAGGCTCCGATGTATCTGGCGGCCTCGTGTTCTGCGACTCGGACCCTGTTGTTTTCTTCCTTCCCTTGGGTGCGGCTGCAACCGTCTTACCCTTCCTGCTCTTGGCTCTGCCCTTCGTCGCGGCAGCTACCCGGGTGTGCTGGGCGGTCAGGCCAGCATGCGTTTGCGATCTTACTCGTAGAACCTGCCATCTTCCAGGTCAGGTGGCCGAGGGCCGCTCCGAAGGCGGTCGCTTCGCAGCCCAAGCACGACCCCAGGTCACAAGTGCCAGCAAGTGTGCAGCAGGGCAAGAACAACGAAGGCGCTTGCAGTGGGGACCAGCACGCTGTATCCAGACAGAGAGAGAGCTCGCCGCCATAAATTGAAGGCTCATGTCGATGTCCGGGATGTCCATTCCCTGAGATGTGCGTCAGAACTTAGAAGAAACCGTCGACAGCCTTCACAACACGACTTACCATACCTGCAGCCTCTATTGCACATAGTATGTTGATCTGGCCATCCCGGAAATGCTGCATGGCACGACACCGTGCATTCCGGCTCCGCCCTAAATGCTGCATGGCACGACGCCATGCATTCCGGCTCCGCCCTGCATGCAAGTAGTCAATTTGGGAAGCGACATCGTCCGGAGCACACTCTTGAAGGTAGCGGTACGCCTGAAAGGCAAGGTCGCGAGTGTTGAAGAAGACAATGACGCGAGGGAGGATTGAATTGGGCTGGACGTCGCGTACAAGGAACTCTAGAATGTGCAGGGAGGATTGTGCGGCTTTGGTACGATGCACGATGGGGGTGATATTCGGGTGGTCGTTCCCTAGGTTCACTGTGTACGTCGTTTCTGAACTGAACTCTAGCTTCGCGAACACGTCGGTGAGCATGAACGACACAAGCGTCGCTGACATAAGGAGGAAAGGCCACCCGCCACCGAGGAGACTACACATCGTGACCAATTCCGAGAACCCTGTGCGGAAGCTCTCTCCCCACTGCACGACACAATGGGCCTCGTTGATGACCATGTACAGTACATGACGCATGAATTCCAGACAATGGATGAGGGAGAAGAGTTCGTGCTTGAGGCACACCTCTGGGGAGGTGAGGATGACTTGAAAGCTATTGCCGACAATGTCCTGGTCAATGTTGGTTTAGCATGAACGACTGCAGCACGCGCGAATCGCACTTACGTTGTGCAACTTCGAATTCATGTTGTATACATCGCCATTCACCGCGGCGGCTGTCAGTCCCATCTTCTTGAACCTCCAAGCCTTCGGGCCCCCACCTCAGCATCTCCTGCAGAGCGTCACAGAATTCGTGCATACCTGGTCTAGCTCCAGCTCATTCAGCGGTGAGATAATGATGACTTTCTTCTTCTTCGTCTTGTCAATGAGCAGTGGCATGACGAACGCCATCGTCTTCCCAGCCCCGGTGCCCACGATTACCGCCGTGTCCAGTCCCAACAACAACGCCTCCGTCACATCGCAAGCCTCCAAGAGTGCCCACTGTACTTCTGTGCGTAGCTCTTCGGACTTGTATGCATGCTTGTCAGTGGCGCGAGCGTGAGCACGGTCCAGCAGGTCAGCAGAATGCGCGACATCTTCGGCATGCGAGTTGTGGTCGGGGTTGGCAGCAGCGACGATGGATGCAGCGTCCATGAGGGCAGTAGCAGAGAGTGTTGAGAGAAATATATTTGTCCATGGCGGCAAGGGCAAGCGGATGAGCTCGAGCTCGCAGAGTGAGTCGCAAACATGGTTGCTGTCAAGCGGCGTGGTTGGGCGCTACATGCCCAGCGTGACGGAATCCCCCACCCGCCGTGCAAATGTGATGGCCTGCCATCACACGAGCCTCACGGACTCTCGTACGATACGTTCTGGACTCCTGTAGTTAGTTTTCCACCTCGCTGCTGCGCCCGCCTTCCCGTTTTGTATCCCGACGCTCGCCCGCGCTAGCTACCATCACCGCCACAGGCACTCATTCGTTATTGATCTCCTTATATATTTGGGCTCCCGTTTTTCCTGTATCCTCGTCTAGCCAATGCCGTTTCGTCTCGAGCTTCTGCTCACCTTCGCTCTCTGTCCTCGTCTGCTTGTCATAACGCGCTCGCTCTCGCCCTTCGTCCCTCAAGACCTCGAGCCGTTACAGCAAACTATCACCGTATTTCGGGCGCTTAGACCCCAAAACAGTGAAAGATAACCACTCAATGGCCTTTCACACCTCTTTCGCCATACACTTTTTCGGGCGGTGCACGTAGTGATATAACGGCTGGCTTCGAGACTAGCAGTAACAAGATAGAAAGTGCATCTGGATGAAAAAGCCATCTAGATGCATCGGGATGCAGGCCGGAAAGTTCCGACAATTTTTTTAAGTCTCGCGCTTCGGGACTTCGTGCACGTGTGTCTGAATAGACATCAATCCCAAATGCCTCAAAGAAACCAAGCGCCAGTGCAAACTTTTCGATAGGCTCTCGGTCAACGCCCTCCATTAAAAATCAAGAACCACAATAATGTCAAAAACCACTTTCTCTATTGACTGCTGGTTCCGGATTTTGCGATTGGTGGCTACCTACATTCAAGTTTGAATTCCATTGTCGCGGCCCAGCCAAACCCGACCCAGCGTGACAGATTTCGATCACATGACGTAGTCGAGTCTGTGCTGGGCCTACCTTAGCTATAGGGCGAATACTAGCGCTTGTTCGTGTGCACTGACGCTGAGCGACAGTTCGTCATATCGTGGCTTCCAAGCTTTCGACCTGGTACCGCCATATTTGGTGGCGTCACCTGCTTCAAGTTGCGCCAGTCGGAGATGACATATGCACGGCTGCAGTTCAATGGTTTCAGCAACGTCTACTGGGCTAACTAAAACCGTTTGAACGGAAATGGCCGAGTCCATGTGCCTTCTCCCGTGAGCGTCTCGACCGAAGCGAAGCTTCAAGCTTCAGTACTCCTCCCAGACTCTAGTTGCATAGGACTGGTCCCTTACACGCTTCATAAGTATTCTAGGCTCTCACTTCCCGAAGAGTCAACATGGCGGACTCTTCCGACAATCCCAAGGACTGTCCGACGTTCTCAGAGAGCCACTGGGTCAAGGTGCAGTAGGCCGCCCTGATATACCCGATCATTGCGATACTGAGTAACACGTCAACTACAGGGCGAATCCGATGCTGTATGGCGTACTGGTGAACACGGGACGGTGACTGTATATTATCCCGGAAAGCCCAATACCCCTTCTGTGGTAGGCAGAGCTCCACCCTCGCGCGCTATCCGCCCTCAAGTCATCCTCAACTACTACGCTCAGAAAGTAGGTTAGGATAGGCAGCTCGCTAAATGGCAACTCATCGCTGCCATCATAGCATTCAAGAACTGGGAGAAGCGATCGCGCGAAGAGCATCCTTGGTTCATATTCAGCGCGGAGTTGCAGACTCAGTGGCACGACAAAGACTTCAACTGGCGCCTATGCCACGATACCCGTCATGACACGCGGTCGGTCGAGCCTAGGTACAACTCAATCGACTCGCTCAGCAATGAAACACTTTTCCCAGTCGCGCATATTGGATACGCAGAGCTCCATCTACCACTCGTCGCTGTCTGCGTCAATGAAGCCGCAGTGTGCGGACCACCCCCAATGCAATGATGATCAGCAGAATACTCGCAACTGCTCCTCAGCCACGTTCCACAATGTTATCGCTCAACCTCAAAACGAGGGCCACAACCTCTTTGGGGTAGCCACGTTCATCCCGTCGAGGAACCCGCGGATCCGCCTTCTACCCGTAACTCCGAGGTCGGGGGTTCCGGCCTCCTCGAGGGCAACTACTCGGGCCTCGAGCAGTATGAGGGCGAAGGCGGCGTCTTCTCGGGCAACTACTCTCGTCGCGAGCAGTACGAGGGCGAAGGCGACAACCACTTCGGAGGTAGCCACGTTCATCCCGTCGAGGAACCCGCGGATCCGCCTTCTACCCGTAACTCCGAGGTCGGGGGTTCCGGCCTCCTCGAGGGCAACTACTCGGGCCTCGAGCAGTATGAGGGCGAAGGCGGCGTCTTCTCGGGCAACTACTCTCGTCGCGAGCAGTACGAGGGCGAAGGCGACAACCACTTCGGAGGTAGCCACGTTCATCCCGTCGAGAAACCCGCGGATCCGCCTTCTACCCGTAACTCCGAGGTCGGGGGTTCCGGCCTCCTCGAGGGCAACTACTCGGGCCTCGAGCAGTATGAGGGCGAAGGCGGCGTCTTCTCGGGCAACTACTCTCGTCGCGAGCAGTACGAGGGCGAAGGCGACAACCACTTCGGAGGTAGCCACGTTCATCCCGTCGAGGAACCCGCGGATCCGCCTTCTACCCGTAACTCCGAGGTCGGGGGTTCCGGCCTCCTCGAGGGCAACTACTCGGGCCTCGAGCAGTATGAGGGCGAAGGCGGCGTCTTCTCGGGCAACTACTCTCGTCGCGAGCAGTACGAGGGCGAAGGCGACAACCACTTCGGAGGTAGCCACGTTCATCCCGTCGAGAAACCCGCGGATCCACCTTCTACCCGTAACTCCGAGGTCGGGGGTTCCGGCCTCCTCGAGGGCAACTACTCGGGCCTCGAGCAGTATGAGGGCGAAGGCGGCGTCTTCTCGGGCAACTACTCTCGTCGCGATCAGTACGAGGGCGAAGGCGACAACCACTTCGGAGGTAGCCACGTTCATCCCGTCGAGAAACCCGCGGATCCGCCTTCTACCCGTAACTCCGAGGTCGGGGGTTCCGGCCTCCTCGAGGGCAACTACTCGGGCCTCGAGCAGTATGAGGGCGAAGGCGGCGTCTTCTCGGGCAACTACTCTCGTCGCGATCAGTACGAGGGCGAAGGCGACAACCACTTCGGAGGTAGCCACGTTCATCCCGTCGAGAAACCCGCGGATCCGCCTTCTACCCGTAACTCCGAGGTCGGGGGTTCCGGCGTCTTCTGGGGCAACTATTCCGCCTGCGAGCAGTATGAAGGCCAAGGTGGCAGCTTCTTCCCGGGTAGCTACGTCGACCACATCGAAGAGCTTCCGGCGTTGCCATCTCCAAATCCTTCTGAGCAGTATACGACATCAAACATACATCGTTCACAGATTCCGTTCCCACGCCCGCTGTATCATACCTCCAACCACTCTTACACTGGACAACTCGGCACCAATCCTACGTTCCATCCACATCTGACTAATTCAGCTTTCAACGCGGCCACGGCGACCTATCCCGTGTTCTATACTATGTCGGGCGCGGCTCATCTTCAGCCCGATCCTAACCATCTGAGTCAGGTGCGATCACTTGCCGCCGGCGGTCGAATGATGGCTGATTACACAGGATGATCCACTTGCAGGAGGCTGCCACACACTACTTTGCTCATTCCATCATCCCATACAGTGAGATCCCGGAAGCGATTCATCCATAGATTCCTCAGAGACAATGAATCCCGCCTGCTTACCAGAGACATTTGGTGCCGGAAACATTGGCGGCGACGCATATCCGCAAGGTGGTCGTATTACTGACATCACATGTGATACCAGGAAAGCGATGAGAATTCTGCTACATGTGATACCAGGAAAGCGATGAGAATTCTGCTATCGACCTCTGACGAGCCCCTCAAAACCTCATCGCGGGCCAGGGTTTCGCGGTCAGTTTGCGCAACAGTGGAAGCCTCTATATGGGATACTAATCTACTTACCAGTGGCCGGACGTCCGTACCTCGGTTAGGACTAGCAGCCGGTTTACCGATCGCAAGTCCTCTTCATTACCATTCTCTCGATTCCCATGGTGTCCTCGTCTTCTTCGAAGTACGTCTGCTTCCTCCGATTCTGTCCGTCTAGTCAAGTTGATGCCTATACCCAGTGTCGATAGGAAAAGTTTGACCGGTCAGAGTTGATCGACCTCGCTAAGTATGTGGTGGGGCCGAAATGCGAGCTTACAATGGGGGGCACGAGACCAGCACTAGTGCCTCGGTACGCATCGCTCTTTCCATAGTCGCCTATTCGACTCGTGCGCCACCGATACTATGCCATTCAGAGCAAGAATAGACGTACGTGGTTGAATCTGCTCCGAAATGCACACGTACCAACAAGACGGATGACATGCCACGTCGTTGAGGGTAACTTTCAACCTCTGCACAGGATTCTGCTCAATCCCGTTATGTCTTCCGATGCAAGTCCTCCATACCCTCGGTCTCTCCACTTTCCCGACCTCTCCGTCGTCAGCTGTAACTGTAAATTGGACGATACCCAAATTCTACGGTGCGAAGGCAATGTTTCTGATCGAGAGCGACTCCACGTAAGCCGCACCCCGATACCGTCCGTCCTTGGGCCGTCCTGCTCACTGATGATACTCCGCCTAGAAACCAGATGGCTTCTCGTTGAGCTGTCAGCAGAGGATACCTCTGAAGAATCGCACTTCCCATTTCCTACTTCTCGCATGGATTTTGGATTTCAAATCCTCGCTTTTGAGCTACCTCCTGCGTTTAAACTCCAGTACTTCCCGGTAAGCATCACTTCCTGATGTGCTACGGTCGCTTCGTCTGGATGGCGCCTCACTATGTTTTCTTGTCAGGAGCATCGTGCTTGCCGCTTAGTCTCCAGTGGGCATAACTCGTGGCTATTCTCGTTTGTGTTCGTGCACAAGCGAGACTATCGCCGGATAGAGGAGACCATGTCCGCTGCTGCTGCTTGCGCTCCTGCAAGACTCACCACGATGGCGATGATGCTATCACCGGAATCGCCGTTCTTGGCGGGAACATACGAGGTTATACGAGGTTGTCAGGACGCATCGGTCACGGGAGGTCTAGAGGACGAAGCCGGAGTGAATTGTTCTTACACTATTGTTTGCACAAATTCGTCCCGACCGCCATGAGCAATTTAAGTGAGCTCAAGTGAGCACCTTTAGCAAGGATCTGTGGCGCAGGCGCAGCGGCTCAGGTTCCGTCGCTTTGCTCTATTAGGTGGGTTACGGGCGTCGCTGGTTCGATTCCACTGTACTCCACTGCCTTCTCATGCCGCCGGTGGCATTTATCGAGTGGCCCCGCTGACCGAGGTGCAGTTCCGACATTAGCCTCTCTCGCCCTACTTTTGGCGCTATGAGCGCTCGCCATCGAGCGAGGTTGGATATATAGAATTTGGCCATGCATGTCCCTGAGGGGTAAGTAGCCGGGGACAGGCATGTCACCTTGTATAATTTCCAAGGAATGGGTTACTAAAGCCGAGTGCATACGCCATCTTCACTCCTAATCTGAACAGGGTACGTAGGTCGGTCATCATCCATATGCATGCGTCAGAACTCCCCTGTTCCTAGGCCCCCTAACGCCGCGCTGAGACTCCACCCGGCAAAGAACAGGAACGCGCGGCCGAAGCGCAGCCGACGCGAGTGCAAAGCTGCGAAAGGAAGATGTGAACCGTCTAGTAGCGAGCTCCGCCATCTCAGTGCCGTCTGCCTCATCCTCGGCCGTCGCTCGCCTGCGTCTCGGTGGTGCGGCTGCCGAGTTGCGTTGACGGAGAGCGCAGTCCGCCGTGTGGGAAAGGCACCACAACTGCTGTCCGCCGCGCCCGAGTGGTGGAAGAAGATCCTCCGCTGCAACGCGTACTCGTACTTCGGGCGTGAAGCACGCTGTCACCCGGTCCGCGCCGCAGCCACCGCACATGCTCGACTCTGCCCGTCCGACCACGTGGAGGTGGTCATTCAGAGGTGGGTGCCTCGTGCGCAGCTGCACCACGAGGACATGCCTCCGCTTCAGCTGAGGTACAAGCTCGGGGAAGCGCGACGACGGGAGCATGGGGTCGACCTGTCTCAGGCGCTACATCCGCGGCGAGCCCCGCCATCGTCTTGCTGCCTGTTGCTCGAGTACCTTGTTGTAGACGTTGTAGACTTGCTTCGCCTTCGCCGCGTTGACTGAAAGCGGCCGCCGTAGCACCACCGGTAGCCGGCAGACAGAGCTGGACTGGCCCGCCGCCGCCCTCTTCACCTCGTAGTCCGCTCGCTCGTCAACGCAGCGTGATGTCGACCTAGGGGGTACGCGCTCCGCAGCACGGTCGAGTCGTGTATCAGGTCGGTGAGATAGTGGTGTTCGAGGCGGGGGAGGCGTGTTTCTGACACTTGTATGGTCAATTCGTCGTCCAACGAGATCGAGGCCCTGGTGAGAGCTCTGCGCTCGCGTTTTGACCAGTTCTGAATCGAGTATGACGCCCGCGGTCTCCGCTCCGTAGACGGTGTGTTTGTCCGACGGCCCCAGGTGCAGCCTAAGACACCTACACCCCCGCGTCGTTGAAGAGTACTGCCGCACCATCGGTACCGCTCCATCCATTTTCGAGCCGTCCGAGTAGACCCTCGGCCCTGCTCGCGAAGCCCACTCCTGCTCCCGTTCCTCCGCCTTGTCCTTCGAATCCGCAATCTCCACTGCGTGTAGGCCGGTGGGTGCCGAGGGATGGAGGAATCTCCAACCGACGTCTGAGGGGTATTAGCCCTGTCTAGGGACATCTCCTCGGGTGACGACTGTCTCACATATGTTGCACCTTGCAAGTTCACTGCGGGTGCTGGGGTTGTGGCAGATAGCCGCGAGCTACGTTCCTGTAAGTAGAAGTATACGGATCGCCATCACGCCGTTGACTGTACGGGTCGGCGTTGCTCGACCATACCCCGTTGTTGACGACTTGCACCTGAGGCTTGGATCAATAGTCAGTCCGCCCACATGCGAACGCTTGAGCGAAGGACGTACGGTTGGTAATTGGCGCAGATACCAACCACTTTTCTCAGTGGATCGCAGCGCGCAAGAACTGGCCCGTGGCGTCCTTCCGATAAGTTGAGCTTTCGGTTCGACGAGCTAGCGGGGACGCATTTGAGCTTCACGAGTCCTTCGATTGCGCGGCCGCGGTGCCGGCACAGGTTCCGCCGCCAGCGAGGAAACCACCTTCATCCGTGTATGTTGTGATGACCAAATCTCTCGGATAGGTAGCGGCAGTGCTACATGGGTGCCTCAGTGACGGACTCACGCTTCCGCCAAGTTCAGTAGACGGCGTGACGGTCTACTCACCATTGCCCAATGTAGCGCGCCATAACTCGCCAGGAAGGAACGCGCCGCGCGGCCCATACGGTGAGGACTTCTCTTCAGCATTGAAGTCCCGTCTCACTGAGCGAGAGGCGGAACGTGAGGTGTTCAAGGAGTGCAAGCGAGGGAAGCCGAGTACTTATGATGTTGTGGATACGGGGGAAAACTGCTGTCTGCCCACGAGGGCAGTGCCCTTGAATTGTGTCGGAGATACACAGTACACTTAGCATCGAAGCAGACATTTGAAGTACTGTGTAGACTCCGCTAAGCGGGGTTCTATCGGTGTTGCCCCACTTCAAGCCCCGCTTCCACGCCGGCTTCAGCCTTCGACCAGCCGTCCTTTGCAACCCTTGGCACGTTCGAATACCTCCAGACGGCTCTAAGTTCGTTGAAACCAAGATAAGATACAACCCATCGTGCGTATACCATGCTCGAACCAGCAGTTGAGGAGCTTACTGTAGCCATGGGCAAAACACCGGTGCGCCGGTTCGCGATCGGGCCACTTGACCAACATGGTATGACAATCGTATTTGTAGACATGATTGATGCTCACGAGTCGCTCACGGCCCCCCCGCCACGTCGTATTTGCAGGGTGTATGGACTCGGATCCCCCCTCACTCGGCGAAGCCGGTTCATAACGCTTAGCTACTTTACTGAGGTAGCACTCAAGAGTCCCCTGGGTAATAGATGGTGTTATCCAATTGCAACGCACTTGTCACATTGTCAACAAACGTGTCATCTTGCTGAACGATACGAGAAGACCAGATAGAAGCAAGACAGTGAGTTCCCGCTTGTGACTCGACCCCGGGACTCAGTGCATCATCTTCGGCGCAGATGAGTTCCTGCCTATACTGGCGGGAGGGTGTTTACTGTTAAATCCTCCCGACATGTTAGGCAGGTGTTTCGCTCCCGACTGTAATTGCCATTGACGGCAGTCGTGGCCTAGATGGTATGGGTGCGATAGGACACTTTGCGCAGACAAGCGAGCGTTAACGTATGGTATAAATTAACGGGTCTGTATATCGAAGCAAGCTGTTCTCTTCTGCGATGAGTGAGACACCCGGAGGTGCCACGTCTCTACAGCTCGCCAATCGGCGCACTCACTCTTCTTCCAGGGTGTCTGAACAGGTACGTCTGCTCTCTGAACGCACGAAATGCTCTACAACTCCATATTCAATATGCGCTCTAGATTGTCCCTCTCAGCTCTGATGCTGCAAGCTATGAATGGGTATTCGAACATATTCCGTCAAGCAGTCACTCTCCTGCGACGGCTCTTCCCGCCTCACTAGCGCCTTCTGTGGCCTACCCCGGGCTCCCCGGTCCGAAACACCGAAGCAGCACCGGTACCGTGGCCAGTCTCACGTCGGAGACAGGTCTAAGCTTTGTCCCGGGTGGGATACCTCATCCTTCGACTAATCAGCGGTTTCCTGGCGCACTGCGCATTGCCGCTACGCATTCAAACCGTCACATGTCATCTTTCGTTACCAACATACAGGAAGTCGGGCTCGATCCCGGTGGCGACCGTCACGCGCAAGGATTGACCACTGCTAAAATATATGCGGACGGATACGAGACAAGACAAACAGGACATCGGCATGTCAACCTCTTAGATAACTTGGTATGGTTCATCGTGACTCAGCCTCCCGAAGTGCCGACAACTGACGAGCGCCGACGTCTTCAGGCCATAAATAACGAAGCCGCTCCGCTGTCTACCTCAGTTGTTCAATCACAAGCTCCATCTGTCGGTGTAGCTGAGGTTCTTCATCCTCGCAGCGCCCTTGCATCCAGGGCAGAACAAGTCCCTTCGCCTACCGAAGTCAATAATCATGGCCCTGTATCACAGAATCTGACATCCCGCGCTACGATGGGGATGGCTGACAACCTTCTGGATCATCCCCTCCAGGTGAGGCATGGTGGCTTAGCACCGAGGAAGACATGTGAGGCTAATACAGGCGTCCGCTGAGCGTCAGGTTGGCAGCGGCAGGTATGGAACCCTGTACGTCCCTCAGACGACCATCCAGGAGCCCACGGACGACACTGCACAGGTGCGTGTTGTCACCCACATTCATCCTGAGATTAACAAGCTCTGTCCCTGCGCATTTACATAGGTATCGCATCCTTCTGCTGTCTATAACAGGATGCCCACCGACAACATCCCCGTGCGAGGTTGCCCGTATATATCCGGATCAGAAGTCGTTGCCTTTGCACCTAGGTACCAAGGTATTATACGCGAGCTCTACCTCCCGGGCGAATTTGGAAAGTGGAAGCAGCTCGTCCGGGCTGGCGTCCTCATAGTGGGGTTAGTTGAACAATTGGTGAGCTCTGCAAACTCTGTCCCCCCTGGACGTACTCATTATTATCGACGTCGCAAATGTATACGTAGCGTGAAGGGTGTAACATGGGTCAGATACAGGAGCTCCTGCAGAACAGTGGAGACATCTCTGCGCCCGAGTGGATATCTGAATGGCTGGACTTACAACCGCTTACTCGTTTCCGTTGCCCGAAGGCATCTGTTAGAAATCCTTCAATGCTGCTCTATCCCTCTTATACCGTTCCGCACGAGTGGCGTCTGTTCTGGATTCGCTCCGCCCATATTGTGTTCCGGACGTTGCTCGGCTTAAGGAACTGCTGCCCCAATCCGAGTAGTCGTGCGCAGCGAAATCTCATGGACCCAAACGAGTGGAATGCCTGGGCAGACGACGTCCTCTGGGTCTTTTGTCAGCTTATCGACCTGTGAGTATCATGGATCTTCACCTTGTACTACCTCTGATATGATACAGCGCGAGGCTACATGGTAGAAGCATCTTCGTAGTACCCGTTCATCTCGCATCCGCCGCCCAAGCTTTGCGGGAGTCCTACCTTCATGCCGGGAACCACCAAATGGTGGATGACTCCTCTCCACTGGCCATGGGACGGCAATGGAAAGCGAAATCCCTTCAGGCGTGAGTCGCATTCTCCCTTCACGGGCCCTGAGTCCATGCTCACCCACTCAATTGTCCAGTGCGCCGCACGAGTTATCGACCCTCACGTAAGTGTCCCTCTCACGTTCCCAATCCAAAGCACCGCTCTTACATCCATTGCAGCGGGTCAAGCTCCCTCAAGAGAAGGTATGCTAACGTCGAAATTGGCGACACGAAGCGTCAGAGGACCATGTGAGATTCATTGCCAAATGCACAATCGGGGTATCCGACTGACAACGATCCAGTGCTCCTATGCAAGAGGGAACTAGAGTTACATCCAAAGAGAAAACGGTGGAAGCCAAGGAAGGAGGGGACAGGACAGCCGCATGGGTAGGGGACGTCACAGATGAACACGGAGACGGGCAGAATACAGACGTATGTGAAGGGAAGAAGGAGGGAGATGTGACTCCAGAGGAAAGCGAGGAAACCAGCAGTGGAAACGAGGAGTGATGGGGGAGTCCTCATGAAGGACACTGGACATCGGTTGCCGCGCTACTGTATAACAATGTCATGCTGCTCACATATTCAACCACTGGCGCGGAGGACGTCTGCTGCTGCACACAAGCCATAGTACTCACCTTGAGCTCGTAACTGAAGTCGCACGTGGGTCGTGCTGGGGCGATGCTGCGCGTGGCGCTGCGCGTGCCGTCTGCAGGCGGTGGGAGCCCGACGAGAGACTCCGGCCCTAAGCAAACCGCGAACTGACATAGAGACACATACGAGTCAGTACGTATGTCTCGCCGTGGGAGCACTCAGACTCACCTCAGCACTCCAAGCGTCCGTGTAGCCGCAGGTACTGTGCTCGGATGGAGGTGCTCCGCATGCGTCCGGAACGTGCGGATGCAAGCCGCCGCCCGTCTGCACGCCTTGCGAACCCGACGGGAGAGGCTGAGGAGAGCGTCATCGAGGAGAACAGGTACAGTAGGCTGGCAGGAGGACGGCGGACGTCGAGCAGTGAGCAGGCGGGGACATCGATGGCGGAGCGCACGCGACGCGGACGCGCCCGCGCCCCGCCCGCGCCCTCGCTGACAAAGCTGCACAGCCTCCCGCACGCGTACGCGGACCGACCCGCCGAGACGCGGTGGCACTTCGACACGCGGTGGCACTTCGACCTGCCCCATATGCATGTCGCTCGTCTGCTCCCTCTAGATCTACGATACAACTTGCTATCCTCGGCTTCCTTTCTCTCTCGGCGACAATTGCAAACATCTCGTCCCGGCCATCCTACTCTCCGCCTGCCATCAATGGCAGCTCGATCTCGTTCCTCCATCTTCTCCCTCACGTCACCTCCCTCGTCGTCTCGCCCGCCGCCACCCGTTCGTGCCACTCGCTAACACCTTCCACCTCCAGGTTCCGCTGCTGTCGGCCTCGCGCATCGGTCATGCGGAACTGCTTCCTTGCACCGCCATCACTGGTCAGAATATTCTCCTTCCATCCTGCGCAGTCAGCGACCCCCGTACCCCATAACGTCCTCCGGCGTCGCTTAGCAATTGAACGCACAGCGCGTACCGTCATCGCCTTCGCCAGCGCATCGACATCCTTCTTCAACGTTCTCAGTCCCTCTCCTCACCAACCCCAAAGGCCTACGATGTCGTCCCAGGCGGTACGTCCTCAGACTGATCTCCTGAGTAAGTGCCAAAGCCATCTCACTCAGGACACCATTCCGACGTTCGTCGTAACTGGAGGGCTCGCAATGCACGCTGGTGGTGGCACTAGTCCGTCCATCGAACCAACGCGCAACGAAGCGTTAAAGCTACCACGCTTCGTCGCTCCCGAGGAGACCTCTATCGAGCCCGAGCCCGACTCCGAGGAAGAACGCGCGATCCGCCGAGGGTTCGTGGTATACGAGAGCGACTCCGAGAGCTCCGTCGAGCCCGAGCCCGACTCCGAAGAAGAACGCGCGATCCGCCGAGGTTCGTGGTACACGAGAGCGACTCCGAGAGCTCCGTCGAGCCCGGGCCCGACTCCGAGGAAGAACGCGCGATCCGTCGAGGGTTCGTGGCATACGAGAGTGACTCTGATCGTTTTGATGACGTAGAAGACTTGCCTGGCCCAAGCTCCGTCGTACTCGACAGACATGACTTTGACGGCTCTACTCTACATGACACCGTCGCAAAGGAATACTCAAGCTTCGTCATTGATACCCTCCACTCCCTGCCTCCCTCCTCTGAGATCTGTACGGCAAGCGATGGGCCGGATGGGACGGTGATGGCTGAGTCTGCCCTCAGTGACCGTCGATAGTTCGAAACCCCACCACATATAGAGCCTTTTTCACCCGCACCGCCCCGGCGGCTTGCCACCTCAGTTGCATGGAAACCTCTAAGTACCACCGTCTGATACTCATAGACGTAGGTTCAAAGGTTCTGCGATAGTTCCGGTCGGTGGACACACATCTCCCCTTGGATCACCTTGTGGTGTTCAGAGGGGCGGCTGTCAGATAATACGCAGGCTAGTCATCGACTGCATTCGATGGCACGCAACTGTATTTCGTCGGGACAAGATAGAGATTTATGCAGCAACCTTCTACGCATACACATCCGAACACCTTATTGCAATGCATTTCTTCGGCCGTTCAGCTTCGGCTTCGGACGGCGGACTCTAGTACGGCTGCGTATGTTCCCTTGCTTATCTTGGGGAAGGTCCCTCAAGCGTGCCTCCTGCTTGACCTGCAATCGCGTGCTCCTAACAAGGCATGGTCTGTGTTACTGCCACACGAGTGTTGGTTGATTGCGTACCTTCTGAGCGAAGAGTTCAGCGCCTTTCCGGGGCTTGGCACCGTTTGCTTCGGGTCCGGCGGGAACCTGGCACCCCGTCGTCCGCCTGTTGTATGGCCATGACGCGAGTTCTCACTGCACAGTGTTGCTCTCTCTGACCTAAGTCGAAGCCTGGCGCTCCTGGAAAACGGTCACGGAAAGCAGAAAATAGGCATCGGTGACTATGTTACCTTCTAAGCGGTACCGCAAGCGGGTCCGAGACGCTTGTTATCACAAAGTAAGGCGGGCAAGCGTGGGATGGATCGGAAGCTCTCTCGAGGGACGGCTGCGTGGCACTTCTAAGGGGCTCGAAACCCATATCGTTGACCCCGGATGGCGCTTGGCAGGATTGTCGATCACAATCGGTAGCCGAACCGGTATCAATATCTCTCCCCTAAATCATATGCAGTCCGTGAGCGCGATCTGTAGGGCCTCATCGGTATATACTACGACCTACTTGCGTAGCATGATCGATGGCGATGGGGAACTGTCTCCGAGGTGAGGAAGTATTGTGTTGAGATGCATCGCCCGCGACAGACAGGCCCAGAGATGGCGAAACGTGGGAGGGACTGTCCCGAGGAAATAGATGGTTAAATGAGCAGGTTGCAGACCTATACCAATGACACGAACTATGACTGGTGACTCACTTGTTGTCTTCACCAACAGGGACTGCCAGCACTGTCAAGGCCGACTGCGTCGATGAGCTTGAAGTGGTCCTATCGCGTCAACATATCAGACGTCTCAAAGCAAATATAAAAAGCGAGACTGTTACATTTTCACATCACTATCTTGTGGAACAGCAGCTGCGCCACAATTGCCGCGGTCATGATGCAGCTGGTCGCAACCACGGACAGGCTGAGCCTGGACCGAGATCGGGACCAATGGGTCGGGGGAGAGATGGAAGCTACCTGTCGCCGAGGAGATCTGCTCCGAGTCGCCCAGACGAGGAGACCTAGAAGTTGAAACGTCGATTTGAGTCTGCCCAACACCTATCGACGCCGCACATGAATACAACATATCAGCAAAGGCCAACGAGCGATCTCGGACCATCGCACCAAAAGGAACAGCGAGCTCCTGACTTGCGCTAGATTCTCGCTCTAGGGCGGCGGTCACCGAAGACGGAGTACTGAGGGTAACCGGGGGCATTGACGCAACCGTACTGGAGAGGACTGAGAAATCTCGCTGAATGCTGACCGGACCTGCAGCTGGACCGTCGCCGTCGAGCTCATGAGCAACAGACGCCTGAAAGAAGCTATAGTTGAGATACTTTCCATTGGTATCAAACGCCATGGGGACTCACCACATCAGGTAGCGGAGTCCACGCATTGAAGGGGTCATCGAGCTCACGTACCCAGCTAGACACGGCTGACAAGGTCCGCTGGATAGACGTATGCTGGCCAAAGCTGCTTCCAGATCCGATGTGTGACGCTATCGGTCTGAGAGCCGCACTATTCGCGGGGTCCGTAGGAAGGAGCTGCATGCATGTCAACGCAAATTCCCATGTCATGTACGCACCGGACATGCAATGAATCGGAGACTGACCTGCGGCTCATAGACAATGTCCAACCCGTGGATGGTCGCGGACTGGAGGGAGTGTTGGACCTCTCGTGCGTCACGACCACCTCCTGCCTGAGAATAGTGAGTAAATCACTGGCAGTGGGCTCACCGCGTCACTGAAACAGAGCAAGAACGTGACTTACTGGAGGATAGTGTCCAACGCGTTCGATATCTGACAAGAAGAGCCAGCAATTCTGAGGAACGGTACGGGGCGCATCGTTGAGGAGCCAGGTGTAAGACATAGTATGACGATGTCGTGCGCAAAATCGGACTGGGAGGATACAAGAGAAAGATTGGTGTTGCGTGGCTCGCTCTCGCCTGCATTTCTACCTGGCCGCATTCGCGAGATGGTAGGCGGGAGTTGCAGTTGATAGTAGCCATAAGTAGAAGGATTTCATGTTGGCTAGCTACTTTAGGAAGGACCGTGGCGGACGCTGGCGGACGGGGCGCGCAGAACATCAGCTACCTATAATGGCAAGTGATGCCAGATGGGCGCGCGCGATCGCAATCGACGTGCGCGTTCATGCATGCATGCGCAGGTTCACATTGCACGCTAGTCCCTCCTCAAGCGGGTGGGGAACTGCCACTACTAGTTTTGTGGGGTCTTTCCTACCAGAGTAGTCTTGGTACAGGTTGCGTACTCTCGTTACATCCACCTCGGAAACGTCCGTGCTGGGTTATACTGGCGCATACCTCGGAAACGTCCGCGCTAGGTACTGACGCATCCTTCACACAATGTAGACCGGCCGTACCTATAGGCATGATGTATGCATAGGGGTGGCATATTTATAGGGACCCATATCGGACGGCCAAGGCAGACAGAACGTCCACTCCTCAGTGCTCAGTACACGTGCTTACACACTGTTGTCCTTATGTCTGTTGGCGAACCTTCGACAACCTCTCTCCAGTTCCAAGACATTTCGGTGGTCAGCTGCCGCCTTGGACTTCACGACCAGCCGGTGATCATTCACGGGGCGACGGCATCCCTGTTCGCAAGAGGTAAGCTAGCTAATGCGTTCAGATTGTGTCTTTGTACTGAGTTCAACAATTTTCTAGAACGTCTTCTCATCGAACTTCCTCGGGTGAGCTCCGCTCCCGATAGTGTCTCTCCCCCGGCCCCGCTTCCCGAGGTCCACCCAGCTGCAGCAAGTTCAGCTGGCTCCGGTGTGCTGGCGTTTGAGCTTCCTTCTACTTTTGACTTTGAATACGATCCGGTAAGCCTCACAGATGCATTCAACCTGCGTTCAAGGCTCATGCTTGAACGGCCATGTAACAGAACAATCGAGCCTGCCGTTGGGTTTCCAAGGGCGGTTGCACTCGGTTCTTTTCACTGATATTCAACTATATCACGGACTTCCACAAGATGCAAACTGCTATGGGTGCTACGAAGAGCTACGTCACTCCGAGTCACACCACTACTGCCCCAGTCTTTCTGCGTTGTGGCTCTGATCTCGGGGCAAGCCGCGAAGAGTTGGAGGCTGGTGATCTGTATCGGGAGGAAGGAGAGGATGTAGCCAGATCCCTCATGTGATAAGAAGGTTGTTATGTCATGTGTCAACACCCACTCTCGGAGGTTCACCTTCTGTCGGAACGGTAACTCGCCGCCAGCGCATACTATCGTGACCCCAGTGTTCGCCCAGGAAGCCTCGTCCTGCGGAAATCTCACCCCCCTCCCCTCTGATAATGTTCATATTTCGCACATACCTCGGAGACGTTTGCCTTCACCTGACTGCCAACTTTGAGGGCCGTACATCCAGAAGTGGGGTAATGAGAGGGAGCGCAGTGCTCGCGACCCCAGTGTTCGCCCAATTCCCACACCTTTGGATCAAAACACCTCCTCAGTCGAGATCGGCGCGAGTCCTCGCTCAATTCACGTCATTCTTTTTTTAAACGAAAGGCAGAGCATTCGCACATAATTGTGCTGACTTGCATCACTATCGGATGGAGAATGGGTGTGCTACGGGAATTTGAGCGAACACTGGGGGCGGAGCGAACACTGGAGTCACGATAGTACGCCCAAGGTGCAGCTTCAGGGGATCCCTTGGCCTTTCAGCGCCTCGGTATGTTCCTGACGGTCGTATAACGTAAGTATTTCCTTCCTAACGTCTGCGGCATGCCACTGAGATATAGGAGCACGGCCGTTGCATAGTACGCGGTATGAGCTGCGCAGAGTCGGCGATAGAGAGCTCTCAATCAGTATCGGGGAAGCACAGAAGGGCAGAGCTCACTGGTAACTCGCATACGAATGCATGGGATAGCGCGAAAGTACGTGCAAATTCACGTGAGTAGATGCTGTGCCGACAGTGAGTATACAGAGCGTCTAGTAGCAAGATATCTGCCCAAGACAACCCGATCTTTATCGGCTACGAAGATGGCTAAGGCACTACCGACAACTCCGTCGTGAAGCTTAGCGTGCGTCAGACGGAAAATAGGTCATACCAAGAGGGAGGCCCGCCGCAGGGGGGCCGCCCAGCGGCCCAGGGTGGATCAGCGATTCGAACACATCTCTATAGACGGCGAGAGACGGTGACGGCGACTTACAGACGACTATAGTGATTTGGAGAGAAGATTGATGATGGTATACGTATGTAGGGTTTTGTCGAGGTCGATGAATCCCTATAGACCCCTGTAGGATCTTATCGTCAATGAATAAATCCGGTAGTATTCTACCAGTTCATCCCGTTGGCCCAAGGATCCCGGACCGGACTTGACAAGCGGGACTTTCGACCTCGTGACTGCACGACACGTCAACAGGACGTGTTCGTTGATGCGTCTGTGCCTCCCAGGGTTGGGTTTCGAACATGAAGCGTCGACTTGATATAAGTCGCTATCATGATCCATCGATCCTCCGCAATCTTTCCTCCGTCCACCACCATCCCCGAGTTCGACTTCCCACTGGCTTCCCTCCTCGCCGAGTCGACGATGCCGACTCTGGCTAGCTCTTGCTCTGAGCCCACCGGCGAGTCCCTGCCACGGTTCAATGTCGTCACCGTTCCAAGACAGGTTGAAGTGCTATGCACTTACAATCGGTTAGTACTCGAGTAGAATGACATCTGCGAGAAGGTGAGTACGCGCGGCCTTGTGATCTGCTCGAGGTAAGTGCTCGTAAGTCATGATGCAACGCAGGACTCAGATGCGGCGACGGTAAGAATCCACGCAAAAAGAATCCGGACATTGTAAGTACTGCATTGTCTTCTGCTGCGCCATCCACACCGCTAGTACATAAGACAGCAAGTGGGTGTGGGTCGAGGCATACTTACTAGCAGAGGAGTACTGAGTCTTGACTGGGCAATATGATTATGTAAGTGTAGTAGTACTAGTAATAGTCGCATTCAATATCAGTTATTTTTTCGGTTCATCTGTCCAATGGTTCGATTGCTTCATATTGGCCTGAGCGGCCAAGCTGAACCAGAGCTGAACCGGCCAATTTTAACTGGGTCTATAGACCCATGTCATGGTGCCCGCGTTTCTCTATAGCCGTCTATCGGGCTGTTCGCCAGAGTCTATAGGTGTCTACCACTGAGTGAGTGCCGCACTATAGACCTCTATAGACCAATATGACCATCTATAATAAGCCATCACCCCTCGACAATTCAATAACGACTCGGTAGATCCATACAAAAGTCGATACACCCCTATCGACTAGTGTTCGATTCGCTGATGTGCGCTACGACCGCGATGTACTTGCCGCCACTTCCATCTCTTGGACATCTCTGAGACGACTCTTGTGCATCCATATACTCTCCTTGTGACATTCTTGGTGGTTACTGACCAACATGCAAGCCTACGACTTAGCAGACACCCCATCAGAAGACGTGCGCACCACAACTACCATATGCGGACCCCTACGCTTGGCTATGAGTTGTGTATTGTGTGAGTTTGAACACTGTTTACGCTTGACAGTGCTTCTGTAGATCATTTACGTTGTTCACCATCCATACCTGTACAATGCCTTCTCTGCACATCTGATGCAGGCTCCTGGTACAGCGCAATGTTCGCTAAATACTGTAAGTACTCACACACTACTGCAGATCCAAGTCTGTTGCCTATTGTAGTCAAGGGGCGGACTGCTCCCGTCATATAGGAGGTTATCTCATCTCTCACAAACCACCATGTCTGACGCCGACTTCGTGCCAACATAAGAGAACACCGAGAACATCCTCATTGTGCCGCTATACATGATATGCACTAAATACAGCCATCTCGCGGTGCAGTTCACCGTCTCCGGCTTCGTCCTTGAGTCCCACGAAGTTCACCATATCTGCTGTGTCAAGCCCAACCCTGACCGTGGCATCAATGTGCGACCAACGGAGGTCATCATGTTCGAAACAGAGTGCTTCATCTCGCCATTCGAATGCTTCGCTACCACCCGTGGCCACGAGGCTTTTGATGGCATCATGGAGGAACCACTTGTTTCCTTCTGGCTTACTGCTCAACAACGCGGGGACTATATCTCCCGCTTGTATCGGGAGCAGGTTCTCCCGGCTGTGCGAGCCATCGCGGAGAGCGTACCTTGGCCAGTCAACCTCTCAGAGGTTGTCCGGGAGTCACCCGAGGACGGGTCGGTGCGTCTGCCGGTGATATGGCAGCCACCCAAGGGCCAGGTATTGTGTATCATTCCCTCTATCCCTGGAGCTTACACTGACTACAATAGCAGACAATCGAGTCCACTCTACCCTTCTACGACAAGAGGGGAAGGCGCACAGTTCCCGAGTCTATTTTGGAAGTCCTGTTTGGGCAAGCAGTTCGTGTTGGGTTCACGTTTGAGTACCTCTACGGGTATGTGGGGCGCAGCTCAGAGGACAAGCCGCGCACCCTCTATGCTCTCCTTACCCATGTATCTCTTCTCTAATTCATGTATGCGTACTACAAGTAGCTGCTAATGTACAGTATGTCCAATGCGAGCGACAACTCGAATGGTGGGACCCTGACCGTGAACACACAGATGTCTCGGCTAAAGTGTGCTACCTAAGTGGGACCGTAGTGGCCGACTGCGCACATATTCTACTCCTTTGCAGCACGGCGAACACTGTCACGCGGTGCTTCTATGGCGGACGGAGGCGGCGGTGGCAAGTGGATATATACAGTGTGGCTGCAGTGGCACTGCACCCCCTATTCCCCTCTCTGCCCTTGCTCCCCACCATGTCAGTATTCGAGCCCGACGTGATACGCACTCTGTGCGCACATGCAGTCAGTAACACCGCGAGCGAACGCAAGAAGTTTGAAATGGACTGGAACACATTGGTTAGTACATCATCAGCTTGGCAATATACTCAGTGCAGCTCACTCACCTGTCCGCTCGCCCGCAGGCCCAAGTCCGTGTCAAGTCCTGGGAAAACCATCGGAAGAACCAGTCGTAGCATCGTCCACAGCTTGAGCATGAGGCCCATCTGTGTGAATACGTCAATCTCCTCTCAAAGCATACGCGCGCAACCGCAAAGGGGGCTGCACCTGTCACGCTGAGTCCTCATATCCCTTTGTTGGGCCTGTATTTCAAACCGCCCTCGTACACCCATATACAACGCCGTTCGGCTGCCCCGGAGATTGTCCCCACCACGGCTTACTTGAAGCCCATCACCGTCGTCCACCCACTCTACTTCCCTGAGCTCAGGGAGTGCCCCAACTGCGGTTCGACCGATGTTACGTGGTTTGGGTGGTCGCCGACTGGCCACAGGGAGGTGCACGGTGTTGCGCGGGAAGAGACGGCGATAGGATTTCAGCTCCACTGCAACCCATGCAAGAATCTCTATGGAAGGGAGGTATGAAGGCAGAGGAGGAGGAGCACTACTCCTTCTTGACAATGAACTGTGCGTTCTGGGAGAAGCGTGAGCACTGGGAGTTCCCAAGTGAGTGATACCACCAGTAGTATCCAGTATGCCATCAGTGAACTTACTGTCCTGGTTGTTGCCATCAGAGGGAATGTCTGTGTTCTTGAAGAAGAGTGCCTTGACGTCGGATCTATTCAACTTGCTTATAGAGTTCCGCTCGTCAGGCACGGCGGCCGGATTCTCTGAGCATGTCCGTCGTGAGTATCTCTCAGTAATATTCCGCATGCGGTTGTCTGCTCACCTCGGGTCATGATGTGTTTGCAGAGTTGCATTTGCTGGAGTATCATATGGGCCATTTCGAATACCTCCACGCATACGAAAGTCGTACTTGCCAGATGTTGCTCTTCAAGTTCAAGGTCGGTCTTCAAGTCTTCTCAAAGCCGCATACATTGGGGCTGCACAACAGCGGTTACGACTGCCTCTCGATCTCGGATGACTTGGTTGGTGACGTCTACAACAAATGGGTTGAGAAGACAAGAAAGGGAGAGTCAGAGGATAGTCTGCGAACACAGGGAGGTGAGTACAACAAGCTCAGCTTTCTCATGCTGCCCACCTACTAGCGCACACCGTCGTGGTTCCCATGATGATCCTCCTCCTAGCCATTACTATCTCCCTCGACGCAACATTCCGCTCGGCCGGGAAGGCCACCGTTGTCGACAAAGACAAGACACATTCAAAGGTGTACACAGGAGGTTTGCAGACGGTCGTGAACGAAAAGGGTGCGATCATCTCGTGGGTAAGTCGTTGCCTCATGGCGTCTGGTTCGTTGCCGGTTGCTAACTGGTAGTTTGCCACAGCGTTGGTGCCCAACACAGGGGAACATCGAAATAGAGGAGCAGCTAGAGGGAGTGCGCCGCCGACTTGCTCTTCTCAACTTCGCCGACCCAGAGATAGCTGTTGTCGACAACTGCTGTCACGTCAAGGCCGCCATCTTGAAAGTATTCCCTGATATTGCTGTTGTGCTCGACATCTGGCACTTTGTCCAGCGGTACGTCACTGATCTCTCATCCTGCGCAATATGCTGTTTGTAAGCTTCTGTCCAGTTATCTTGCTTGCGTCCTTGGTGGCACAAAGAATCCACGCCATTCCAAAGTTCCGCAGGACATCACGGACGCAATCCTCAAGTCAAGAGCAAGCGATGGTAACCCCGCGACGTATTGGAGTCAGGAGGAGCAGGAGCGGTGGCTCGTACTCGCTTATGAGAAGTGGGTGGAAGATGGCAGTATATGGTCAGCTGCTGCGGAGAAGGTACAACAGCAGCTACTCGCTGCGTCGGCTGTTCACTTACTGTGTAATCTTCAGGTTCACGCCGATCAACTTGCCCATGTCAAGAAGGGCTGTCTGGCACGGCCTCGGGACGACATACCTTCAGACGAGAGCCGCATTGCAGGATCGCACAAGGGCTGGAACAGGATCCAACGGTCCTTTGCCAGCGGCCTCGGGGCTCTGACTTACCTCGCACACGACTTCGTTCTACGCCGCAACACCCGTATCGAGTTTGCCTCTGGCGCGCCCTCTCTTTTTGTCAGGTCTACCTATAGTTCCCATCACGTCCGCCTCGTCAACTTCCTCGCGCATAAATGGAATGATATGCTGCTCGATATACAGAAGGTGAATGGGCTTCCAGCTGGTATGACGCCACTTCCCACCCTCGAGCCCGCGCCAAGTGGGGAGACCTTCGGATTGGTGCAGATGACGGCGGCGGCGGTGGCCCATTACACGTTCATCAAGCAGGAGCCCGAGGACGATCTCCTCAACCTTTCCTCGCATGTCGATCCCACGAGCATCTTGGACCAGCTGGGCATTGACTCAAAGCTCGCACACCTCATTCCATCGTATGCTCGGTCGTCCAAGGAAGTCTCCGCGACCCCTTCTGATATGTCGCCTGGCAGCGTCTCCTCCCCGCCAAAGTCCCTGTCTCCAATCAAGTTGCAGTGTCCCGGTTCTCATGTTGTCTGCGTGCCGTCACTTCCCTCAACCTCGCCTATAGTATCCCAGAAGGGCAAGCAGTGGGCGATTGAACCTGTCGACCTCCCCACACCTCGCAACGTCAACCCCCTCGGAATGCTTCCGGCTGACGTGATCAACCTCAGCGACGACTCTGACGATCTTCCAGATGCAACGACGCTGATGCACCTGGTACGTCCTCACCATCTCTCTGATTATTCTACTCACCAGTCGTCCGCAGACTTCAATGCCAAAGAAGTGTCGCGCCAGCTCTACCGAGCGCCCAACTGCCCGCGAGGGACAAGCTCACGCTGCCGACCAGGGCACCTTGCTCACCAATCTTACCTCGGTCTCACTGGACACGCCGCCTGCCAAGAAGGCCCGTCTATTCGTGGCGGGAAGCGTCAAGGGTAAAACCTTCACTGCGAAGGCTGAGGTACGTCTTTACGTGTGACCGTCTGGTATCTACTAATGACACGCCTTTCTAGGGGCTCGCAGACGTTCCGATCTCAAGCAACTTCTTTGCACCCTCCATCCAGAAGTCCGTGATGGTTGCCGGCCATGGCAATTATCAGACCCCATGTCTCCCCATCGTGAGGATCACAGGCCTTACAAGATCGCAGCAAGTGTTCTCTCTTGCGACCGGTCTTGACCCGCGCAGCATCACGTTCGCACGCTCGGAGAAGGACGCATTCTTCCTCTTCATGAACCTCCGGAAGCAGCTTCAATGGGCAACATACAAGATGACGCTGCGCGATTGGGTCACCGCCCCGACACTCTACAACCACGCGGTCAAGAAGAAGAATGCCTCCGATGGGAGAGCTCTAGTGCGCAAGACCCCCCGCGCGCTGCTCGACAAACTCCATGAAGTTGAGTTGGCCATCATCCACCGTGTCAGCAAAGGGAACTACCAGTGTACGTTCTCCGCTTCGATACTTGTGCCTTGCTTACTCCGATTGTAGCACGAGCAGGAACGATGAAGTTCTGGTATGAACATAGTCATGCGGTCCCTCTCCGCCTCGTGAAGCCAGTGGAGCACACAGTGGATCCGACAGAGATGGAGCTCAAGAATGTTGGCCTCACAGTGCGTCTTCTTGAGATTACTGATCACCATGCCCCTCACTGACTATGTGCAGCGGAGGACTCCCGTCTGCACACGCTGCAAAACCATCATGTATCCTGGCGGGGAAAACTGTCCGCAGAATCACAGGCGTGGCATATGCTCGGATGGTGCACGCACAACGTCACAAACGATCACTCGGACTATCAACGGCCAGTCCGTCCAGACCTAGGAGGAGCCGCCCCAGTGGCCGCAGCCCATCGGAATATTCACGGATGGCAAGAAGTTCAATGCGCGCCGGTTTGTTGCCGCGCTTGAGGAGATGTACGAGCGTGTCGTCAAGAACGGTGATGTTGATAGCGAGTGTACCATGGAGTACCTCGCGTTGACTTCTCTGCTGCAGTCGCGTCTTGAGTACACCTTGGCCAGCGACTCCTGCCCAGCCAAGGCTCTGTTCCGGCTGTTCGTTGGGCTTGAGCTCAAGGACTGCCCGCCGGAGATCCTCGTCGAGTACGCAGGCGCTCAGTTCATCCATATCAACTACCTTCGCCAGCAGCCAGCGATGGCATCAGGCTTGGGTGCAGGTGGGAGCTCGTCAGCATCCTAATCGCACGGTCGTTGCATCGCTCTCGGACTCATGTTTGGATTGTTGTCGAATTGCCAGCATGTATGATTATGGGATGATGGTTATCCTGTATATTATGCACTTGTCCTCATCTCGCTTGGTATCACTTGTATCGTACGACATCTACTGTATCTAGCATCTTGTGTCTTGCATTCTGTAGTCCCTGTGTGCAGCCAGAACCTCGTCGACGTACTCCCGGCTTGCAACAAGTTATTGATAAAGACGCCCGCCGCATCACGTGTGGCTAAAGGACCCATTTGGTCCGGCGTCTATAGGGTTACCCTGGGTTAGGGCTAATTAGGTCCTTAGGTCCCTAGGGGGAGGCAGTTAGGTCCGGACCTAACTGGGTCCCCCTCTTGTTATGGCGGTGTACCCCGTCAGACAGCGAGGACGAGAATTCAAACCCAAACAGTCGGAGACGTGGATAGGATAACCTGCGATGTCATCGCAAGTATGGGCGTGGAAGTAACCTGATTGACTTCTGAATCCAACCGAAGGACTGACTCGAGCAATACACAGATCGCGTACTCAGCTTGCTGACAACTACCGGGTCCAGCTGGAGCAGTCCGAGCTGACTGCGGAGTACATTATTCCCCCGGAGATAGGCGCATCTCTTCGTACAACAGGCCTGCAATCATAGCCATACTACAGCGGTTGGTGCGCACAACGCCAGGAGAGTATATATATATATATGGCAACAGTGACTAGGAAAAGCATCTGGGTAACACGATGAGTGTCCACTAAGATTTGACATGTGAACATCAGAGTCGGTTACGTCAGTTGACATTTCGTGCTGAGGTAGCCAGAGCGAGATGGGACGCAGACCGAATCCTGAGGCATGACTGGGTCAGGGAGAGGGAAGTGACAACGAGGGATGCACTTGGTCCCGGAGCGTCATCAGCTTGTGGATGATGCTATTCCTATCCTCGACCTCACAGCCGCCGAAATGATCGGGCATCTACATGTGCTTCGCGATCACAATTAGGACTCGTAAGCCGGATCCTGTCAGGCACATGGGAAGGTAGCGCTCCCGAACTGCATTGCATTGGGCATGGTACGGCTCCGTCGATATCTGCCATGGCCATAAGGGGGTCCCGGCTCGGGCCGCTCAGCCTGGCGTCCGTGGCTTGGGCCTGGCTTCAGACGGTCGGGGCTTGGCCAAACCTCACGCGGGGCCCCCAGGACGGCTCAGGCCGAGCTTCGGGGCCCGTCCCGGCCTAGCCACGGCTTCGGGAACTGATGTTACGACTATCACAGGAGTTACCGGTATCGGACTTGTACTTTTACTCTCACGCGATCAGTTTGTCTTATTGTACTACTAGTTAGGCAAGTCTCCAGAACGTTCTTGTATATTCTAGTTCATTCTCTTTGTTGTTACTTCAGAAGAGTACAGACACGAGTAGTACTTACCAGAACCTTCTCTACAAGTACTAGAACATTCTTCCGCAGCTTCACAACTTGTATATAAGGGGCGACGTCTCAGAGCGACCCCCAGCTTTCAGTCTCCTTTGCGAATAACGAACAGTTCCTCGTTATACTCGCTTTCACCCAATCTTACTAGTGTTCACCTTCGATAAGGTGAACCATACTAGTAAGAGTTCAGCATAGGCTTTATACTAGGGTTCGCCTCGGAGTAGGCAACCTGGACTAGTATATTGCAGGTGGCTGGACAGAACGACCTTTAAGGCTCTTTGGTTTAAGGTCACGCTCGAAAGCGTAACAACTGAGCGATCCACCCGGAGTTTATTGAAGTCGCCTGCGACTCAAGAGTCAGTGATAAGGTTCTCCTGCTGATTGAGAGGGGTCAAGAGCGACGCACCTGGACGAAATGGTTGGTGAGCTGTCAAATGATGCGTAACCTGCTATATCTGATGCACCTTGACAGCTGAGACGCACCCTACAGACTGCAGATGAGTAGGGCGTCCAAGCCCCGGCCTGGCGGCTCGGCTTGGGCTTGACATATACTCGAGCGGAGCCATCAGGTCGTCACAAACCCCCAAAGCCTGGCCTGCACAAGGGCTCTGCCTCACGGCTTGACGGCCTGAGGCCGGGACTTGGAAGTCACTACGGGCCCCGGTCCATAAGGTGATCGACTGGCCATAAGTACTCTTCTTCTGACTGGAGTCACACGATGAGGGTGCACTGCAGTAGTGTCATATGGACGCGCGGTTCTTCGAGGCCCTCGGTAATGTTTTTATAGGCATGAGGCTGTCTCATCCGTATGCGAGCGTATTGTGAACAAGTCGGCCAGATCAGATTCACTTACCTGCAGACCTCGGGAACATAAGGCGCAAATAGACCGGGAGGCCGTGTTGCACACTACCTACACACTGCTCATGGGATGCAGCGTAGATCCCTGTCTCGTTGTTACGAACGCGACGAGCGTCGAGGTGTAGCAGATTGTGGATGAGAGATCATGGTTCCTACATTGGAGGAGATGAGGAAGTAAGTTGTGTCCACGTAAGAGAGACCATAGAATAGATTCATGCTCACTAACCTGCAGCTGCCTCGCGTTTTCGTTCACATATTTCAGCAGCGGGGGTCGAGGTGCGGTACGAATATCAGCCACATTAATATTGATCATGATTGAACGACCGATCGAGCTCCGAGTAATGGTGTAACGGGCGGGTCACGAAGTGACCGCGTTACAGGTTTCCGAGACACCAAGACCGGCTTAGTCACCCGTGAGGTTGAGGAAAGTGTAATAACAAAGGATGAATGGGACGGATAGTCCAACGGTTGCGCGTGGTGCAATTCCCGCGCGTTCCATTTTCCCCTGGTTGTTACAAATGGGCCCCTTGTTATTAGAGGTCCGACTACGTCCATCAATCTGAGTTCGTTCCGCGCTAAGAAGCAAGCGCCGGAGCTTTTTGTGGGATCCACTCAAGATCCACTTACCGTGTTCTGAACGATAGACCGACAAGCTTGAAGTTGAAGCCCACGCCGCCGCTCGGGGCATGAACGATGAGGATAGATGGTAGAAGGTATCTGTAAGTCTAGATCTCGCAGTTCTTTGCCCGTCAACCCGCCCAGATCCCGACATGGTCTCACCCGGTGCCCAGCCTCGTCTTGACCCTCAGCAGCCTTGTCTCGACGCTCAGCAGCCTCGTCCCGACGCCCAGCAGCATCGTCCTCCCGTAACACAGCAACCTTGTCCTGCCATCCTGCAGCAGGGTCGTCCTCCCGTAACACAGCAACCTCGTCCTGCCATCCCGCAGCAGGGTCGTCCTCCCGTCCAGCAGCCTTCCCGGACTCCTGCAATAGCGCCGCCGTCGGCTGCGCCAAGCTCTGCAGCAGCGCCGCAGCAGGACGCGGCCATTCATGGCCTTCGTCGAGACGGTCTGAAGCGACAAGTCCATGAGGTCCAGAGGAGCACGGCAGATGCGCTCTTGCAGGGGAAGCGCGACGCCAGCAAGAAGCAAGCATCTTGTACGCGAAGATCGACCTTCTTGAGAAGAAGCAAGCGTCCTCCGAACGCTTCATCGCGGACCTCCTCAGCGAGCTTGGATGGGAGGTCGAGGCGCAGTCGGGACTCGAGGGCAGGTCAGCAGTGCAGGAGGGTGCGGCTACAGGTCAAGCCGCTCCGAACCAGCAGGAGCATCGAAGCCGCCAGTAGTAAGCATTTCAAGGTGCGTCGATTGTGTCAATTGGCGCTGTTCACCTGCTCAGGGTAGTGTTATAGGACGTCGTCAAGAAGGCTTTCATGAACCTCCTTGGACTCACCTCCCTCCGAGCATCCTCGCTTCCGGTATACTCAGCTGATGGCGATGATTGGCCAGTCTCGTCGAACAATCCGGACCAGCGGTTGTTGCGTTTCGAATGGCAGGAGTCGGAGTCGAGCGAGACCAACGGCGAGGGTCTTGCGAAGGTTCTCGGTCGGGTGCGAGCAAATGGCAAGACGGCGGTACCGAACGCGCGCGAGGACGAGGCGATCTCGCTTCAGCCTACTAAGTCCGCATCCTCCTATCAGCCTACCTCCGCCGACCTCCACTTTCTTCTTCGTTGGGATCGCAAGGCGTGAAGACCGGCGGCAGCAGGTAGAGGCACGCTCCGGACGCATGCGGAGCATCTACTACGCCAGCACTTGCCATCACGTTGCCCGTCCGCGCCCGTGCATCGTTTGACTGGGATACCGCTGCCGTCCTCCTGCTAGCCTCCTCCTCCTTCACGTGTGTCTGCACGTCACTATCCAATGAGGTCGCAAGGCATGCAGACGCGCAGGGGCGGCGGTACGCAACCGTACGCTCAAGCACGGGCTGCCACAACGCGAAGCGCCTCCTGCCCGTCATCCCTTGCGGACGTTATGTGATCTACGAGGTAATTTATATCAAAGTTTTTGGAGCGATGCGATCTGGGTACTGACTCGTGCAGGATGATACCTCCTTCCTCATCTGGATCGCAAGGCGTACAAACGGACGCCTTGCCGCACGCTCTGGACGCATGTGGAGCACCGACCGCGCCAGGACATGCTAACCATATCCTCCGCCTGCTCGCTGCCTGACTAGACTGCGTCCGTTCGCCTGCCCGCCTACATATTTTCTGATTGAAGCCGGCATCCACGTTCTTTCTTGTCGGGATTGCGGATCGCGCAGAAGAGCGGCGGCGTGCGACGCCCAGCACTTGGCAACGCCACACGCAGAATCGCCTGCTGCCCGTCCGCGTCACCGTTGCAGATGCCCCGCATGTCCAGAGGTGCAATGCTCATCCTCTAAGCTCCGCTTTCCCGCCTCGATGGAGCTGTGTCGCGTGTGGGTAGGGTACATGGGTAAGTCCCTACTGTCTTAACTTGGAGTCTTCCCATGCGGCTGGCCGCGTCCTTGACCGCTTTGCATTTTTTTTTCAGTGCGCAACCGTTGCTTGGCTCGGGAATATTAAGCCGTGGTGATGTCCTGTGATACCATCATAGACCGCGCCACGTATGTCAGGCCGTCGATTCTGTATTTCGAAACAGTCAAATGCTACTTGAGCTGCAAGCAGATCATCTCGTTCGTTTGTTAGCTGTGTCACATGTTGTCTAGCTCATGTCGTACGTAGCCAAAATACCATAATTGCTTCGTCTACCTCTGTCGACTATGTCATGGCGTCTCGGAGGGTCTCTCGGGGCAATCGTCCGCAAAAGGTTAAGAAAGTGAATCGTAGCGGCGGAGACTTCGGTGGAGAGCATCGTCACGGACCGGGCTGTTGCAAAGGCTCGAGATCCGGGGAACGCTCGTCTCTACGCAGTATATTGCAGTACAGGCCTAGGGAATTGTAGATGCCTATTGGGTGGACCGTCGCATGGACATAGCCCGCGATCATCGAGGAGGCCGATGCGTTGGGCAGGAGGGCCGCACGAGAAGTGCTCCTCGCGCAGTTGCACCCCAGTGAAGGGCTTCTCCGGGCACTCCCAAAAGATACTTGTCTCGTCCTTAGTGTCATTGCGTTTGCGACAACTAAAGCAACAAAGTATATCCTACGGTCGGTGGCGCGGGTCGGACGGCGACTGGCGACAACCTTACTTGGTCGGTCGTCGGACGCCAGCAGCAGCACCAGAGCTTCCCGAGGCTCACTGGCACCTTCAGGTCTGGGGACTTGCTGTGAGCATAGGGGGAAGAAGCCGTGCTCACTCTGGTCAACGGTCAGCCACAGAGCTTGGCAGTCTCGCGTTAGGCATTACATCCAACGGGAGTGGAGGAGCCTCGGACGGTTCATGCGGGCATTGAGGTTCGGGGGCATCGCGCCCGATGTCGGCGTAGATTTGAAGAGATGAAGGAGCCGTATGCTCCGGAACGCTCCTAAAGTGAAGGGATCGAGGCTCGGGGTCCGTTCTCACGCTGGATTGCCAGGCGGCAAGGCGGTCGGTAGCCCGACGTCCGTGATGAACATCGCGTCTCGCAGGGTTTATACAACACTGTTGCCGCCATCTCGCAGTGTGTGGGGTTCATGCCTCACGGCAGTTTCGATGTAGGTATGTAACCCGCAGCAGCGAGTCTCCCGCATGATGCTGGGCGGCGCACCGGAAGCATAGATGGGTGCGCGGTGGTCTTACGGGTCTATTGGGTCAGTACAGGGGTGTGAGAGTGTCATTCTACATTATCGACGTTACACCAGTATAATTGGGTTGTCGACCGTGCCTTCCTCTGGTTCGGTGAGATCAATCACAACTCGCGCTCGAGTCCGTAGAGCGCCGTTGTTGTCGCGGATACGTTCCTCACTCTGCGTGACGGTGTTGGGTAGTCAGCGCACGTTCCCGCAGAGAGGTGCCTACAGCCGACGTACCTTTGTTGGTACACTAACACTCAGTGGCAGTGCCGAGGGAAATAAGGGTGGCGGCTGCGCCTTGTCCCCGGAATAGTACCAGTTCGTGACCCACTCGAACCTCGCCGGCCAGCCCTCATATGGAGCGAGGTGGTTTTTGCACTGAGGGAGGTGGGCGTATGACGAACATGACTCAAACAATCAGGGGAGGGCAGGGGCGACTTGGGGTACATACCTGCACGTACATACAGCCATACATAGCGTACTTCGCGTTCATGCACCGACGGACGACCAACGATTTCTTGCAGACAGGACATTCGTAATGGGACTTGGTAGGCTTGGTATAGCAGCGCAGTCGGGCCATGTCGATGTGCGTGGGGTGACTTGTTGATCAAGACCGCAACTCCTTAAATGCTTAGCGGACGCCACTGGGAGGTGGAGCGCTTGATGGTCCGATGAGCGACTGCACAACTCGCCGCGGACGAATAGCATGATCACGTACTGCACGATAAGTATTAGCGCAAAAGACCACTCGGAGAAGCCGAATTGGTCCGTACTCTCGATGCCCCACCTGTCGAACGCCGCGCACGGGGAATGCGGGCGGTGCAAGGAAGCAGTTCCGCATGACCGATGCGCGAGGCCGACAGCAGCGGAACCTGGAGGTGGAAGGTGTTAGCGAGTGGCACGAACGGGTGGCGGCGGGCGAGACGACGAGGGAGGTGACGTGAGGGAGAAGATGGAGGAACGAGATCGAGCTGCCATTGATGGCAGGCGGAGAGTAGGATGGCCGGGACGAGATGTTTGCAATTGTCGCCGAGAGAGAAAGGAAGCCGAGGATAGCAAGTTGTATCGTAGATCTAGAGGGAGCAGACGAGCGACATGCATATGGGGCAGGTCGAAGTGCCACCGCGTGTCGAAGTGCCACCGCGTCTCGGCGGGTCGGTCCGCGTACGCGTGCGGGAGGCTGTGCAGCTTTGTCAGCAAGGGCGCGGGCGGGGCGCGGGCGCGTCCGCGTCGCGTGCGCTCCGCCATCGATGTCCCCGCCTGCTCACTGCTCGACGTCCGCCGTCCTCCTGCCAGCCTACTGTACCTGTTCTCCTCGATGACGCTCTCCTCAGCCTCTCCCGTCGGGTTCGCAAGGCGTGCAGACGGGCGGCGGCTTGCATCCGCACGTTCCGGACGCATGCGGAGCACCTCCATCCGAGCACAGTACCTGCGGCTACACGGACGCTTGGAGTGCTGAGGTGAGTCTGAGTGCTCCCACGGCGAGACATACGTACTGACTCGTATGTGTCTCTATGTCAGTTCGCGGTTTGCTTAGGGCCGGAGTCTCTCGTCGGGCTCCCACCGCCTGCAGACGGCACGCGCAGCGCCGCTGCCCCAGCGTGCGGCTTCAGTCACGAGCTCGAGGTGAGTCTGAGTGCTTTCACGGCGGCGAGACATCTGTGCTGACTCGTATGTGTCTCTATGTCAGTTCGCGGTTTGCTTAGGGCCGGAGTCTCTCGTCGGGCTCCCACCGCCTGGACGGCACGCGCAGCGCCGCTGCCCCAGCGTGCGGCTTCAGTCACGAGCTCGAGGTGAGTCTGAGTGCTTTCACGGCGGCGAGACATCTGTGCTGACTCGTATGTGTCTCTATGTCAGTCCGCTGCAAACCGCAAACTTCCTTGGAAGCTGGCTAGCTATGAGTCATCTTGGTAATTCTCCCTCTTTACTCTAACGACAGGCTATAGCTGATGCGCATGTATGAACATCCCCAGCGTCTGTTTGTCTATGGCCCATCCTACATCGCCGACTCCACAGTCCGCCCAACATCCATACCGCCTTCCCGAAACCACAGGCCCCCTCCACCCTACGCACTCGCCCTTCGCCGCCCGCGACAAACTTGTCGGTGTATCTCCCAGTGGGGCCGTTGACACCTGACATCACAGTACCTATTCGTGCACGTACGCGAATGAGTGTTTTTTGTGAGTCGCATATCAGTGTCTCGACTTGCCTTGCGATCCCGCAACCTTTGCACTTCTTAAGAGCTGCACTTGGTGCCCTGCACCACGTGCATCGTTGCAGTCCCAGATCACCAAGAAGAAGACCGTCCGCCGTTGCCGGAGTGAAGGCGTGGTGGTCAGTACCTTCACTTGGGCATACGGTACACGCATGGAGATCATTGCACGATTTGATGAGTGATTTCCATTCGTGTAGACTCCGATCGTGGTAGTCGAGAATGTGGTTCCGTGCTTTATGGAGCCTCGTGTTGTTGAGAGAATAACCGAAGAATGTCATGACGGCCGTAGTTCTGTCAATCTCGCGGCGAATATGCTGCAGATCACGAGTCAGTAATCATAAGATCGGCGTTGACGCGGATGGTCCCACTTGCCTCGATTTCTCTGAGATCTTCGCTCAGTTCTGCTCCTCGCAGAACAAACGTGAGAAGCAAACTCCATCCAAGCATCGTCAAACGCAAGTGAGCATCCGGGGCAGCCTCTGTAAGAAAAGTCTCCGCATTTTCCCATGCAGCCTTAAGAAATGCGACACCCTTGTCTCGCGATTGTATGTCTTCGTCATCCGATGTCAAGATATACTCGAAACCTTGCCATGCTCCGAATTCGACCGCGCGCCATAGCATCTGTCTGCGCAGGAAGGTCGTCACTTGGAGGCATTGTAGTCCCTGTATGGCTGCTTGGAATCCTTCGGTCGTGTCCCCGCATAAACTGACTACATAATGCGCATACACGTGGGTCGGATCCCGAGTAGTCGTCTCCTTTGCAAGGGCGACCGCTTCCTCCACGCGATCGCGTAGCATGAAGTATTTCATGTCCAGTATGTCCGCGGCATCTCGATCAGCTCGTGTACCACTGCGCCGTAGCATTCTGGCACATTCTGGGAGAGCGTCAGACCAGCGTAAGAAGGGTAGTCGACGACGTTCAAGCTGGCTTCCGCTTCTCTCAAGGTGTTGCCAGTTGCCTTCAACGACGGCCGGAGACCTCATCACGATGTCTGCAATTGTTCGTCCCAGCGAGGCTAAGTCTTGGTCACGGGCGGCCTTAGACATGGCCTCGATGTACTCAACCAAAGAATGGTAGAGAGTCGAACTCTCTGATTGCTCGAGCCAGTTTGAGTAATCCTGTGGAGTTATCTCACCCAGAAACGGAGGTCTTGGGCCCGGACGTTCTAGTGATAACGCGAGGCGTTCCAAGTCAACATCATGTTTGTCTGCGTCTGCGTCGGCTCGGTAGAGGATGAGAATCGCCTCTAACGCAGTCGTGCGAGTCCGTACATCTTGCACTCGCAGCAGCGCGACCAGCAGTGCGTTGAGCGAGTCGTCCGTGCACTGCTCTGGGATATACTGCACCGGTGTTACCAGGGACATAAGAGCGTGCGTGAGTAAGGTTTTGGATGTGTAGGGCCTGTGTAGGATGAGTTTCACAGTGTCCATCATATCCTTCAGGTCTATCTCGGGCGGACGATCATCGGGAGCCCTGGATAACAGGTATCGGACGGAATGAGCCATCACGACCATCCCGAGCTCGGTGACGTTATGATCGTGGGGGTGGTCTCGCAGCATCCGGGATAGACGACTGCTAGACCGTGCTATGTTCTCCAGGACAACCCCTTGGGTCCGGCAACCGTCGTGCGTGAAGACGAGGAGGATCTGTAGCCCATTGTACCGCGTGAGGTCGTAATCTAGGAGATCGACGATATGATCAATGAGCCCTATGCCATGTACGAGATGTGAGACGTCGTCGCGCGAGGAGTATGATCGATATGAATCACCTCGTTCAATGAGTCTTTCCTTCAGGATAGCGTCCGCGCACATTTTAATCCAGATGCTCGCTACACCGGCCACGAGCTGCGGGCTATTTCTCGTTCTTCCTAGTTGATGGAAGGAGTACAGGTCCCTGTGTAGCTGATCGATCCGCGAGTAGGCTCTCCTGAGTCCACGGCGGGTAGAGAGATCTATGTACATGGAGTTCAGCCTTGGAAGAACCGCCGTTATTTCAACTAACCTGGTATCCTGATGTGGTTCGTCAGGAAGGGCACTATGCTGCCCCATCTGGATGCATTGTCGATATCCGACAAGAAGGACTCATGGAGAGGGGGAGGTGGCATCTGGAGGAGGGCGATGGACGACTCTGTAAGTTCGTACGTGAGACTTCAGGCCTTTATATCATGTCAAGCATAGTCTGCGAATACACGTAAAGGATTCGTTGAACAATATTGAGTAATGTACAGGTCAAGTTACCACTGTTGGAGCGATTGCTCGGAACGGGAATCCCAACCGCTACGCACACGCGACTAAGCCCCATTCGCGTTGTCGGTTCCCTCTTGTAGCAACAGCTCATTCCTTTCCCTTTCCAATTGCGCAAGGCGTCGACGACAGGTCGTATTTGTGTATTGCACATACACAGCCAGGCGTTCTACACGAAGGACCCTTAGGTTCCAGCGGGTATAGTCGGAAGAGATGGCTTGGGTCTCTTGCAGAATTCGGTGACCTTCTAAAATGGTATCACACATCTGTTCGAGCTTGGTTCCGATGTTCGTAAGCGGCAAGTTCTGCGTACAGGGCAGTATTACCTCTGGAGGGATTGCGTGACTACGTTCAACAGCCCCGATGAATCGCAGGGTCCTGTGGAGAAGGCTGAGGAACGGTTGGGAAGGAACGCAGGAGGGCAGAAACTATCCTTCTCGCAACCTCATCGCAACTGTCTGCGGTTAGGACTGTCGTTTGTCGAATGAATCGCACAAGGTCCGCCAATGAGGAGCGCGCCTGTAAGCTCAGATGAGGTTCACTGCGGTTATCCGACCGTGTTCTGATCTGAATGGCTGAAGTAATCGTAGATCTACAGAGCGGACAGGTTGATGCGGAGAGCCGGTGAGCGGCGAGACATCTCGAGCAGAAGACGTGACCTGTCGGTTCACAGTATTGAATGCGAATGCAGCCGGAACATCAATCGGCCCGCAAGCAACGCACCGCACTGAACTGCAACGAAGGAATCTTGTAGAGCAGTTTGAAGCAACTGGTAGCATATAGGGCAGCATACAGGGCCCTCTGCGCGAGGCAAGCTCGTTTGTTGCGCCTGCGATTCTACTTCTACACCGAGGATTAATACTCGAGACAAACTATGAGAATGATGCGCAAAACTACGGATGGCCGTTTGGACGGCATCCAAGAATTTGCGTACGCATAGATGTCGATGGCAGGGGCCATCTTCATCTGAGAAGTAGGGGCTCCGGAAGATAATGCCCTCACCGGTAGGACACATGATCGATTGATCACTGGCACTTGCTAGGGACTGACCGGCGCAGACTAAGACAGGCGCAGGCGCAGCCCGAAGCCGCATCACGATCGCCCTGTATTTGTATTGGACGTCGACCTTGTTGTACGGTTCCGGAGCTGTGGGCTGATGTCAACTAGCTAGGCAGGAGAAGTTCAGCATCGCGGCCCGACGTCGACTTTCCCAGTTAAGCAACTCTGTGAAGGCTTCCCGTAAGAGGGATGTTAGCCGCCGCCTTCTTTAGAAGGCAAGACCGTCCCGTTGGTCGATGCGGACCCGCGGCCAGTCCCACGGTTCACTAGTTCACTGAGTAGTCACGAAGTGCATGCTGCGCCACTCGTTGGACGGACGCACTAGCATCCTTGCGAAGATGCTCATGATGATCGATCCTTGGTCGTTTCTGGGTGAGAGCTACGGCAAGATGCGGGTCAATGAGGTATATCAATGTCAGTAGTGCAGTTGGTCGACCCAACAGCTCCTACGTTTAACACCGTCGACTCCTCGTCCTCGTCCTCGTCCTCCTCGACGATTCTGCACTACGTCCATCTTTGTACTCCTCCACGCCTAGTCCTAATTCAACCCGGATAATGGTGAGAAAATCCTTGTCTCCCACTTCGCTGACTTACCTCAGCTATTCAGAATCTTCTGACTTCCGAGCCTACATCCGGCCGACGATGGCAAGATCGCCGTCGAAAGAATGAAGAACTTCACGAAGTCTACCCCTCGGTGACATCTGGTGGACGGTCTTGCCAGCCCTCGGTGAGTACACGCCGTCGAAATGCATGTCAAGTCCCGTTACTCACGAGAGGGTCTGCCCGTCTTCTCGATCATGCTAATACCAATCACAGGCTATTGTGAATGCCCCTTTGTAACTCTATCACACACACCCTATTGTCAAGGTGCCTGCGTGTGCTCGGAACGGACTTCGCCTCCGTTGGCTGATGCCTCTGTAGAACCCCAGCCACTCGTCCCTTCTCACAATCCATCAACCATTCCTATGAGCGACGATACAACTCCAGGCTTCAGGGACTTCTTAGCCTGCCAGCTGATGTATCCCGAGGACGGAGACGATGACGAGTAAGTGTCAGCTTGTAGTCTACATGCCCGTACCGAGTACTCATCCCGATGCGTTCAGAGACCTTCCTGAGCCTTCTTCGGGAGTCGCTCCAACCGGTCCCTCGACGGAGGTTTCGTTCCATACTCCTTGTCTGCAGCAGAGTAATGTCTTGAATGCTTCTTCGTCGTCCGTGAGTACGCCCTTTTCAACACTACCGCCGAACAACCTTCCAGACAACTGCGCAACCTAGATCCGACCTATCAATGCTCAATATGGAAGCGGGATATGTGCCGAAGTCCTATACTTCGCCAACATTCTCATTGAGTTGAGCAAAGCCAGCGCGAGGCCTCGCCCCGTCAATTCCTCGACCGCCACCAACCAGGCCCTCCTGCCGCGTCGTCGCTCGGGTACAGATAGATGCCATCGTAGCATCGTCGTATCTAGCAGGCGGTACGTGATCCTCTGACTATGTGGTCGCAATACTAACGTCATTGCATACTAGGAGCCAACGAATTCTCTATCAACAAACTGCCGTATCTCAAGCCCCGAGACGGTGAGCTCCCTTGATAATTCATAACCCAAGAAGCTCGCTGACGAGTACGATCGGTAGGAGTCTCAGACTCTTGATGAAGAAGACGACCCCTCTCGTGTCCAAAGTGCGCTCTTCCAGGAGCGACATGAGGAAGCGCCTCCAGTAGCTCTAGATACATTCTTTGCTCCGCTCCCTCTCATACTGCACAACTTAATGTTCACAATGAACCCATTGGTGCACTACGTGTCTTCGAACGCACCCGTAGCCGACCTGCCGGCCTTCTGAACGCATGCACGTTTAGCGCGTTTGTGTCCGGCTTTGATCTTGATATAGCGGTACTGTGGCAAAAACTGGTCGAGATCTAGAGGCGTGCATGTTGTTTTCGATGCGGGGCATACTAGTTATCAAGGGAAGCGCGACAGTTTGAGCAAGAGCCAGGCCATACGCCTTTCTTGTGAACAAAGAGCGATCGGTCTCCAAAAAAGAGTCATAGAACTTGAACGACGGGCAGGCCCACTATGGCGGAAGCAGGAGGCGAGGGAAGCTACCATGTTGCGTGCGAATGCGGATAGTTCTATTATGAAGGCCCATGTTCAGGAGGTGGTGGGCAACTGCATCTCGCCTCTCGCCGCGTACGACTTGATTGTCAGAGAGCTGACAGGCGACGCGTAGATGAAAAAGCAGCAGATCTAGGAGACGCAGATCTTCGTCACGGCACCGGAGAAGGGGTACGTGAACACGCGGATGAGCACGGACACGAACTACACGAACCTCGGACGTCTCATCATCATTGACGAGTACTTGTTGCATGCTGAACGCGGTAGAGTGCTCGAGAGTTGGTCATGACGTTCCTCCGGGTCACCGACAAGTCGAAGGGGCTCTTCTACTTCGCGGATGCGTCGCACCCTTTTTGCGCCCTTGAAGATCCGTGTCACATAGAAGAAGGGCCATTCAGCGGCATCATGCCACGAACGAGCCAGGAAGGCCTGAGAGCGCCACCCGCGAGATCGTGCTGGAATAGGAGAACAACGTGAAAAGAATCTGAGGAGAATCCCGACCTCGAAGACCTCCTGCAGTTCGGCTTCGCTATACAACACGCCGGCATGTCCTAGAGGACCGTGGTCTCGTCGAGGCCAAGGCTGTTTGCGGGTGGTTAACAATGTTACCCGGCCCGGTGCCAGTAATCCACCCCCGCCGGCGTTCACGGGACATGCCATCGCCGGCTAGCAATGTGCAGGTCATTTGATTATGTGATAGCGGGCCGTCGTGGACTCACTGCGTTTTCGTCGTATCTCGGACGCGGGTGCGATATCTTGGGAAGGGACCTCGGAGAGCCCGCTGCTGAGCTCGAGAGGCTCCGGAGACCGCCTACATAGCCACAGAGATGTCGCTAGCACTTGCGAGCCATGCCGCCAGAAGAACAAGACGTCCAACTTGCCAAGACGTGAGAAATACCAGTAGTTCCTGAGGATGCATAGGCTGAAAATTTTGGTAATTGAGTTGTGGCGCGAACAACTGGCAGTGCGAAGCATCTTGAAGTCAGCGTACGCCTGCCCTTAACATATCACATGACAGTACTGTACTGATCAGACGTTAGCGGCGGGGGTTCTGGGCTGTGACACCTCCGGTCCATAGCGGCGGGGCGGCGGAGGGCCCGGTGACGCGTGACAGGAGGGCAAACGGCGGCGGAGCCGCCCGCAAAAATGCCATATATGGTGTTTTGATGCCGGAGATGGGTCCGTCACAAGCGGCGGGGCCCCCGGTGACCTGTGACCGGGCCCAGAAATAGCGGCGGCGGAGGGCCTTGTGACGCGTGACCCGCCGCTAACGTCTGATCAGTACAGTATCCTGCGCTCACCGTCGTCCTCTCCTCCTCCTTCTCCTCTGCCAGCTCCTTACCTACTCACCTGTTCTCAAGCGGGCACAATACGTATTTAGCAAACTATGGCAAGACGATTGCAGCTCAGCAAGTTAAAGTTCAATTTGTCGTGAACCATCCCCCCTCTGCACACGCCCACCTCTCGCGCGCGCGCACGAACGACCTCATACCCTGTGTACCAAGCTTGATGATCTCTATACCAGTTTAAGTGGTGGTGGTAAGTGCTCCTGGACTAGTCTGGCAGCGAAAGATCACCTCGCTGTGACTTCGTTGCGCTGGCCCCACTTCCGTCACTTGTCTTACATGAAGCCTTCAACTTTTGGCGTTGGCGGCCTCCTGCTCCCAGCTATTCCTTCGCAGCGCATCCGAAATGCATATCATTATCGTTTCTTTGCCCTATTCTCGGCCTAAGACAACCAAAACGCTCTCAGCGATGCCTCATTTGATTGACCCCTGGTTGGAGCGACCACCGTCGCGTGGTTTGGGGGATAATTCTATTTGGAAACCCGGGTTCCGCAGTAGAACCCGGGTTCTGCGACTATAATCGGCCGGTCGCTATTAGTATGGGGTTTCAAGGTCGGCCGGAAGTTAGGCGCTGGCCGGCCTGGAAGCGCCCAATTCAGATAGCCCGGCGCGCCGTCGTATGCGTCCTCCAAAGCCACTCTGGCAATCCAGCTTCGTCAATGAGCTTTGCTGGACGCGGAATGTGCTACGCGGACGCAAGGACGAGGAGCTTTGGCTAGGGTTGGCCAGGCCGGACACGGACGCGAGGGAGGGCAAGCCGCTATGCAAGCTGACTGCATTAGTACTTACTGTGGCAGGCTCGAGTTCATCAGGAAACGCGTTATTTGCTGTGCGGAGACAGGCGTCTCTGTGGCTCTATGGGCTCTATCCGACTCTATCCGAGCTATCGGGGAATCATTTTCCCGTCGGCAAGCTCGAGCTCTGTGAACACTTACTGGACACTGGTACCGGAGGGGCAGAACAGCTCTTACCATGAAAATGTGATCATGATGGGGCAGTAGTCGGCCATTAAGAACAGAATATTGAGGTGGGATGGGGAGAGGGGAAGGGGGAGGGCTCGGACGTGTCTCTGGACAGAGCCGGATAGAGACAGCTGCTCCGGATAGAGCCAGGTAGAGACAGGGCGCTCCGGGCAGAGACCGGCGGCTCGGTATGATGGGGGGGATCTCTATCGCGCTGTCGCTCCACCTAGCACCGCACAGCCGGGATAGCGCCAAACGCGTTTCCTGATGTTCATTCATCCCGCCGATTGACTCGGAGTATCGTACCTTGTTGCTCTTAGCGCAACGGCTCCATTATTATCTGTGTGGTTAGCCTATACAGGCTCGCGTTTAGCCTCGGTTCCATCCTTCCGGAACCGAGTTCGATTCAGCCTAGTCCACTGGGCCCTGGCACCCAGCTGGCAGCCATGGCCAGCCATGATGCATGAGTGCTGCTGCCGTAGCTCGGAGGCGACTGGACTACCGGTGACCCGTTAGCATGCTGAGTCTGCAACCAGGCAATGTCTGCGGACTCGTGCGACCCGGGCCGAACGTATGATCGAACTTGGGACAATCTTCTCGGGCTACTCGGTCGAGGTGGCCTTCGCCTGGCCAGTCTTACGCTGAAGCCTGACGTTGTATGCTTGTGTGGCTGCTGACTTTCTGAACTTATGTACCTCAGAATCGGGAGTTTTGCACTTGTTTCTCCGCTTCTGCGCTCACACGGTTGCTCCGTACATTGAGTTTGCAGCGGCTTGCCTACTACTCTCCTCCAGTTGCGCGCGCCTGGGTACAAGGGCGACGTCATACGACGACGGTCGCCCGTTTTGGGATAATACGGAGCGCTTACCGGCCGGCCTCTCGGAGCCAGTTTGGAAACCTGGGTTGCGAGAAACCGGGTTTCCTAACTGGCAACCCGGGTTCTGCGCGCACCCGGGGTTTCCAAATAGAATTATCCTGGTTTGGGAGGCCAGAAGATTCTGCAGAGTGTTTTTGGTGGTGGCCGGAAGGCGAGTCAGCAGAAGTTCCCCGGCCAGGTCAGCGCTGCCGTGCCGCCACCACCACTACCGAAACCTGCTGCCACAGGGCGGTGCACTCCTTCGACATCGCCTCCGCAGACCCCCGCTAAGGATGCCCATTTCCCTGCCGAAGTACAGGCGCCGATTCAGGGCCCACAACGCGCTCAACCCGTTCATTCCACTCAGCAACCCGCTCAGCCAGCCCAATCCGCCCAAGACGTCGAACATACCAGGCGTCCATCGGACGGCGGCGATGCCAGTACGTCGACGGCTGCGGAGAAGGCGAGGGAAGACTGCCGCAAGAGTGATTCCACTATTGCCAGTCACAGCACCATCCGACCTGGCGCGCTCTTGGGTAGCAGCTCCCCACGACCTGTGTCCCTTGCGTAATCCTCGCACTCCGGGAACACGATCGTACTGCCTGTACATCTACAAGCGATTGAGCGCGCTCTTCACTGACGCTGAGTTCACGATGTTTGAGGAAACGAATAAATCAGTCTTGGCACAGGACACGACTTCCTGCCCTCCCGCATCAGGCCGCCCGTCTTCCACTAGCTCGTTGCAGGCTCGGAACTGTCGTTCTGCATCATTGAGCGTCGGCCCTCTTCGGACGTCTGGGAAGACGTCGCCCCCGTCCTCCACGCAGTCCCTGCGCTACGCCGACCTCGTCTCTCGTACGTCCAGCTTCCCACCCTGCACCCTTGTTCGCCCCTTTCCCGCTTGCATACTTGTTCGTCTGCCCGGACGCTCGCTTGCCCATCTCACCCAGCTGCAACTTGCGCTCCTCATCGCCCAATGTGCCGGACCTGCCTCACGTCTCCTGCCCACGAATCTCGCTGGCCTGTCCTTCTATCCGCAACGGCTCGCTCGCCGGCTTGGCTGCCCGTAACTCCTCTTCACGCCTCTGAATTGTGCGTCCTCGTCTTGCTTATTTGCCCGTCTCTCGCTCGATCGCCTGCCGGCCTCTCTTTACCACCACCTGTCTTCGCCTCGCTCACCCGCTTTGCCATCGCTGTCTTGCCTATCTCGTCATCTCTATCTTGCCCATCTCGCCAACTCTGTCTCGCTTGCCTCCTGCGCCGTCTTCGTCTCGCCTGCCGCTCCAAATCCGTCTCCCGCCCGCCTACCTCGCCTCATCACCACTGTCTCCATCTCGCCTGCCCCGCCATCTCGCGCCTGCCTATGCCGCCTCGTCATATCGTCATCTGAGTCTCGCTCGCCTCCTGCGCTGTCTCCATCCTGCCTGCCGCTCCATCCTGCTTGCCGCTCCGTCTCCCCTCCGCCTACCCCGCCTCGTCATCACTGTCTCGCTCGCCTGCCACACCGTCTCCATCTCGCCTACTGGCTGTATGGGTCTCACTCACGACCATCGCTCGCTGGCTCACCTGCCCACCCCCCTCCTCGGGCCGCCTACCCTCCTCGTTTGCTACGCCCACCTGCCTTCTTCGTCTGATGCTTAGGTAGTTATCTTGAGAATTATCGTAGCATAGAGTGAGTGCTCGCGTACCTGAGTATCAGGCTATTGCTCCTCCCGAGTCTCGAGAGCTCTCTCGACTCAGATATATTTCTCCTGATTGAAGCCGTCTTTACGCTTCGCCTTCCGCTGTCATAGTCTTCCAGCCTCTCGACCTCGCTCACTTGCTCTCGGCCTGCTTCAAACGCATACGTCCTGGCAAGGTCACAAAAATACTACATAAGCCCAACAGCCTCATCGCTGCGTTCTCACTCTGTCGCTGTCGCCTAGTAGACTGTGTCGCGTACATGGGATCCATACCAGATACGTTATGTCACTATTGTCCGTCGCGTCTCAATCCTCAGCCTTGAATACGTGATGTTCTGCAGCGACATCCGCGCTCCCGAGACACGACGACACACAGTGGGCTACGCGCTGGGAAGCGGAGGCGTCGCTGAGGTCGGGCGGGGCAGGGCATGCATGGCAGAGAAAGACAATAGAAGGACTAGAACTAACGAACACACGATTCACCAGTAGGTTGCACAATCACGAAATACCACTTCGCCACAGAAGTTCCGTCATGTCACCGGATGTATGAGGACTATCCATCTTCCCCGCCGACACACTCTGGAGACCTTGCAAGACGATAGACATGCAACTCTCCTGGCTGGCTGGCGTGACAAGGAGAGAGATGGCGACAACGCGGGTGTATCAGGTCGTAGGTCAGCGAAATGCGGACCGCACCGATGCGTACGTGTTGGGCAGGATCCCCTCAAAGCTCAGGCTGAGTACGTCCCCAGTTTGACGGATCTTCGGGGTACCGGCGAGGATGACGTGCAAGCCTCACAATGAGAGAGCAGGGGAGGACGCGGGTCCCCCGTCTCCTTCTCCTCTTCTCATTATCTTGTACGTTTGCGGCGCCGGCGACGGGCTGCTGCGCTGAGGCCCGTACACCGCGGTCAAAGGAGGAACGGTGGCGGACGATGGGCTGGCGTGATGGAGGATGAGCGTGGTCCGCGGTCCGTAGAGGATGGAGACAGCAGGATAACAACGCGTGCGCCGTGTGTCACCCTGCTCTGCACTCTCTCAGCCACCATAATACACCCGCTCGCCGTGATGATTGAGAAGGTGGTGCAACTGTTGGAATCCCACAAGCTGAGGAGAGTCCGAGAGCGAGAGAGAGCGGGTAGAGGACCGGGGAGGGTGGCGAAGGCGACACCCGATAGAGCCGGGGAAGAGATGAGCGGAACAGAAAGTCACAACAGGTGTATGTGTCCGAACTGGTGACGAAAGGTGCGCGATAAATGCCCTGCAATGTCAGATGTCGGCCTTGACGCAGTATGTACGGATGAAGCCGTACCCGGTCATATCACAATCGAAGACGGCCTCGCGGAGCTGGGGGCTGGGGGGGGGGGAGCAGTCGACCGAATTTCTTGTCTCGTGGCTGAGGGTAAAGTGTGCTCTGCTTGAGACAACAATCGACAAGTAACTTGGCCACGTATGAAGCATCCATCAAGCAGAGTCATGCAAAGACTCACCCTTGCACTGGAGACGGGACCAATCTCCGAACCCGTGAGGTTTACTTGAGCTGGTCCGCATTTGCAAAGCACTTGTAGCGCGTCATCTTCTTGCAGCATGAATGTATGTTTACGATTGAGCCAGAGTGAAGATCGACTGGAATGGGTAGCATGAACGATAGAACGCGAGCATGATGATGTCGGGCGTTGTGGGTTCAGCGACCAGAATGGTGATATCAAGAGTGTGCGGGGAATGTTTGGAACTTGAAGTTGAAGACGACTCAGGAGGTGACACTGACGGTCGGGAGCAAGGACGGCGGGCACGTGGCTGAAGGATGAGTCGCAGGCGCCGAGACGCGACGCGAATTGATATTGAACTGTACTTACATAACATGAAGTTGTAAGTCGACTGAGGGTCTCCCTTTACCCTCTGGCTTTTCGTCTGCCGCTCCCAAGTTGTGTCGGCTGCTCTCTTGTCCGCCCCGTCCCTGCGCCTGCCTCCTTGACTAGTGCATACTGGGTCACCTCGAGACTACTCATCCTCGTCAGTTCGCCATACGTATTTGAGAGCGCGCGGCTTACGCTTTCTCGTGCTCATTGGTAGCGATGCTCAAAATTACCCTTTGTTCTGCGTACGCACGTGAGGGGCGGGGGCGGAATGGCATTGGTCGTGAAGAGCTGCTGCAGAGACATTGGTATGTGAGCTCGCATTCTCTCATCTTCAAATTCAGGTCTACAGGAGACTTCCTAAGGCTACAAGTCTCCATGCTCTCCGACCTTCGATCTCGAGTTCTTCCAAGAGAGCATGGATGATTCGGAGCCCGAACACTCGCATCGTCATCGTCCGGGACCTCACTCCATATCGTATGTCGGCTATTCTCCCCGGCGCGGAGACACATGCAAGTCTGCTCCGGAGGATGCACCAGGCACGGCGGATTTGCAAGTCTCGCTTGGCACGAGTTCGAGGAGGAATATGATACCTGTGGCGCAAAGTGAGTACTTGTGTTACCATCCGAAGACGCAGCGGTTTACTTCGATGTGCTCCCGTCCTATCACTTATGTCGCTTTAGTCTTTTGCTTCAATCTGTTTTCCTGCCTTCCTGTCAGTTTCACCCGCGCCCCCTTTGCTCGGCGGCAGCAGCGTAGGGCACGAAAACCCTAGCAGTGGCAACACGTCATACAACGCACGTAGCTTCCTACCTCCCGACTGCGGACGCCCAGCGAGGACGACCGTGCACTGGCGGTCGCGTCCCGAGATGTCCGGCGGTAGCGCCCCGAGATGTCCGTCGGTCGCAAGCTGAGAAGCCGTGGCGCTCCCACTTCCAGAGGGGCCACCCGCATGCCGATCCATGGACCGTACGGACGCATCCTTTACACCGCATGCAGTAGAGACCTGACAACAATGTTCTCATCGCTGTCCACCGCTATCCTCACACGAATTCGCGCGCGGAGGGCGGAACAAACGAAGTTCGTGTTGAGCTGGGTCGGCTCGCCTCTCGCTTCCACGCCGGTGCCTCGGAGGTCACACTAGAGCAGCAGACCGAGATCCTTGCCTACGTTCCCGTCTCAGCACCACTGAAGCGCAAAGCGAAGATGGTCGTGTCCAGCGACGACGACGAGGCCGAGGTATCGCCGCCCAAGAAGAAGCAAGCCACATCTAAGCCCCGTCCGAGCACGTCTGCTCCGAAACCTGAAGCGAATGCGAGGGAGTCCAAGCATTTCAAGAAGGAGGACGCTACTCCCCGGAAGACGGCGACTCCCCGCGAGGCCGTTACGTCCACGTCCGCTCGCAAGAAGAAGACAAAGGACGACGACTTCATCGCATCGTCAGGGGAGGAAGATGACGATGACGACTTCGTGATGGACGAAGACAACGACGAGGTCATCAAGCAGGGTAAGGGCAAGGCTCCAGCGCCCACGAAGAAGACTCCGGCGAAGTCAGCTCCTGCGAAGTCGACGCCAGCCAAGTCAGCTACGAAAGCGAAGACTGAGGACAAGAAACCGGCGAAAACCGGCGAAGGCGGAGGAGAAGAAGCCGGCGAAGGCGGAGGAGAAGAAGTCGGCTAGAACAGAGGACAAGGCTGAAGACAAGTCCGTGAAGAAGCCCAAGTGCGTTCTTTCCTGGCCGAAATCGATCAAACGCTGACATTACTGTACAGCTGGTATGCGATGAAGGCACGCGCCGGTCCGTCCAACCCTGGTTCGAAGGAAATACCGATTCCTTCAGATTCAAACTGCCTCGCCGGCCTGTCCTTCGTGTTCACCGGCGAGCTGAGCGGCCTGCCCCGCGACAAGGCGGTCGAGCTGGCGAAGCGTTACGGCAGGCGCGTCACCGGGCAGCCGTCTTCCAAGACTTCCTTCGTCGTGCTCGGCCAGCATCGCTTGACGAGGACGGTGTGCTGAAACCCCATCACCACGCGTGTGACAGACGAGAGCAACCTCGACGATAAGACACGCAAGAAGATCGAGAAGGAGCAGGAGGCGATTCGACAGAGTGCGAAGGAGATGGAGAAGCGCGAGAAGCAAGCCGCGAAGGAGACCGCCGCGAGTGGAGTGTAAGTGACTCAACATGAAACATGCTCAGGTACTTACCTGGCGAACAGTGCTGCGAAGCCCGCAGCAACGAACCAACTCTGGACAGACCGCTGCGCCCCGCAGACGCTGAAGGAGATCTGCGGCAACAAGACGAACATTGAGAAGCTGCAGGCGTGGCTGAGCAGCTGGGACAGCAGTCTCAAGTCGAATTTCAAGAGATCAGGCAAGGATGGCATGAACGTATTCCGCGCGGTCATGATCACTGGTCCTCCAGGAATCGGGAAGACGACCAGCGCCCACCTGTGTGCGAAGCTCGCGGGGTTCACGCCAATCGAGCTCAACGCCAGTGACGCGCGGAGCAAGAAGCTCGTCGAGAACAGCACAGACATCATGAACTCGTCACTGGATGGGTGGATGACCGGTGGGGCGTGGATGACCGGTGGAGCTGTAAGTTCTCGAGTCTCGTGAAGGTTTCCGTGTTGCTGAAACGTTCTCGTTTGTAGAAGACAAACGCTGCTGGAGTGACCATCACCGACAAGTCGTGCCTCATCATGGACGAGGTCGACGGCATGTCAGCTGGCGACCGCGGTGGCGTCGGTGCACTCACTGCTCTCATCAAGAAGACCAAGATTCCTATCATTTGTATAGCGAACGCGACCGGCGAGCGCAGAAGCTGAAGCCCCTGATCAATGTCACGTACACCATGACGTTCAGGAGGCCCGAAGCACAAGCGATCCGCTCAAGGATCCTCAGTATTCTCTACAAGTAGGTGTGTCATTGCGACTATCGGGGCGTCGCACTCATCATCTCGTAGGGAGAAGATGAAGGTCCCCGCGAACGTCGTTGACCAGCTGGTCCAGGGTGCACAGTCGGACATCCGGCAGGTTCTAAACATGCTCGCGACGTGGAGGCTGTCTAGCACAACTATGGACTTCGATGAGGGCAAATCCATGTATGTCTCAGCCCACTTAGACTGGCGCTCGATGCATGCTGACAGTGCGACAGGGTCAAGATGAACGAGAAGTACTCGGTGATGACGCCGTTCGGCGTCCTCAACAAGATGCTTGGCCCGCAGATGTTCTCGCCGACCTCGCGAGAGACGCTCGGCGACAAGATGGAGCTTTACTTCCACGACCCGTCTTTCGTGCCGCTGTTCATGCAGGAAAACTACCTGAAGACGACGCCTTCGCGCATCAAGAACGCCGATGGGCCCGAGAAGACGCTCAAGCACCTCGAGCTCATGGACAAGCCGGCGCGCTCGCTCTCAGATGGCGACCTTGTCGACAGTCTCATCCATGGGTATGTTCCTCGTCTCCTGCTTATCCCTCCCTCCTCTGACGTCATCTGCTAGCCCCAACCAGTACTGGTCCCTGATGCCACTGCACGCAGTCTGCTCTACGGTGCGGCCGGCGTCCTTCCTCTACGACATGGGTGCAGGCTACGGCGGACCCAATGCCATGTCGTTCCCACAGTACGTGCCCCACCTTCCCGGCCACCCCTGCATACTACCGCGCAGAGTTTGATGATAATATTGACGATGTTTCCCAGATGGCTTGGCCAGAACTCTAAGCAGACGAAGCTCAGTCGGCAACTTACTGACGTGTAGGCATGGATGCGGCTCAAGGTGTCGGGTGATAAGTCCGAGATCCGGCAGTCGTACATCCCGTCGCTCTTCCCCCATATCGTGCAGCTGTTCATGGAGAAGGGCGCGGTACGTCCCTTCAACGCCAATGCACTCGTCTAACCTCGTGCTAAGATACACTGTTGTTCTTTCAGAGCGCCGTGGACGACACAATTGAGTTCATGGACGAGTACTTCCTCACGCGCGAGGACTGGGACACGATCGTCGAGCTTGGTGTGGGCGACAACGCGGACACCCACGTCCTCAAGAAGATCTCGACGGCCACCAAGACCTCGTTCGCAAAGAAGTGCGCCCCGCTACACACTGGCTGACGTTGTGGGAGCGTGTGCTGACATGTAGGTCCCCGCACATAGGTACAACTCCCGCGACCATCCCGTCGCGTTCCACAAAGCCGAAGCGCTTGGGAAGGCGCCGAAGAAGATCGCCGCTGCTGGACCTGCCCCGGATATCGAAGAAGCGTTCGATGTGAGTGCTCTGTCGTTTGACTGGTGTTGTCCAGGTACTCATGCGGGCAAATAGGTCGATGATGAGGTTCCAGATGCGGAAGAGGTGGTTCATCCCGCCCTAGGAAGGCGCCATCTGAACACAGTCGAGAATGACACACAAAGCAGACGCAGACTGGCCCGCACGCCGCAACGGGGTGCTCATCGAATCCTAGGCCTTCGACGACGTTGCGACCGTAGACTGCATTCCCCCGCTAAGTTTGCGGACTGAAGCTGTTGAAGGGAGTTGCTCAAGCGCGAGAACTTCGGCTTGATCATGCTGATGATATCGGCCATCCTCCGTGGCGAAAGCATCGCGAAGGTCTCATTCTCTCCCATGACCTCTCCGGCCTCAACGTCATGTGTCGTTTCAACGTCCTGCGTCCAGGCCACGGCTCTTGCGCAACCTCCGCCCCGTAACGTTCTGCGACCACCTCTGCTTCGATCTCGACCTCGTTCGGCGCAGCCTTAACCTCGATGCTTCGGGACGGCCAGCCAAGTCTTGTGTGCATTACGCGCAGGATGATCGTACGAAACAAGGCCACCAAGGAAGCTCTTGAGTAGGTTGTTGTTATCTTCTTGTGCTTCCCTTTCACTTTGGTCTCATTCGTCTGTCGACTGGCAGGAGTCACGTGACATCCAAGTTTTTAAACCCAAACCTGCGGCCGTCGCTGAGTCACTCCCCCTCTCCTGCATGGCGCACCATACCTTGGCAAGTGCTGTACCTCCGGATGTCCACGACTACCTGATGTCAACAGTAAGTCATACGGGACTCGGTTGACCGCTATCAGACACATGTTTGCGATATGACTTCCAAGCTGCTGGGACTATGATTCAGGACGTCCGTGGCACGCGACTCAGAACATAATGTAACTCGCTCTCCACCCAATGCAATGGAATTTATCACCGAATGCCACTGACGCTCGAGGGGTGGCGTATGGGACAAGTCGTTCCTGACCGGTATGTCGCGTTCTCTGTCACGCATATATGTGGACAAGGCTTCATTCACGGCCATTTACAACGACGATCGCGCCCTATCAATGTTGCACATGTTACCGCAGAATGGCTAAGCTATCGTCTAGTCTGCTATGCTTCGCATGCAGCTCAACTTCCGCCGGGCGAGTTCCGTCAGAAACCCACGGCACAGGTCAGGTAGAGTACGGTCGTGACTACGTGACTGTCAGTGAATGGATGGAGGTATTCAATGGTAATCCACATACAATTGCCATACGTCCAACTCGGCCTTATGTTTGAATCGTTCTTCTATGAGCTTTGCGGCAAAATGCCTCTCCAACTTGCCAGCTAAGTCAGGATCGCCAATGAGGTATCGATAGCGAAGTAACTCCGACTTCGCAACAACATAACGCATGACTGCCCCTCTAAGTGGCGTGTACTGCACCTCCCAATTACACACGACCACAGGATCGTGTAGGAGCGGCGGACTTGATTTGTTCGGGGAGGCCGAAGGTGCTACATCGGTGATATCCAGAGGAATCACCCATGACGAGCTGTCATCGATCCATCGCCATCCCAAAGGAAATAGACTGGGGGCACGAAGATCTGTGAATGGTATGCGCTCAATGATGGTGAAGCCTCGGATGGCATATTTCGCCACACTCTGTCGCCGACGTCTCGAATGCCCTGCGCTCGAGGAACTGAGTAGCGACAACCGCTCTTCCAAGGTCGCCCGGGGAAATAAACAGTAAGCCTTCTCGAAGCTGATGACATTCATGACACAAGCTGTTGCGTATGCATCAGCGCCTCTCTCGCGAGGAAACCTCCGAAATGGAGACCTACTTGAATGGAAACCCAGAATCACCTCCATAGGCGTCTTCCTCGCTACGATGAGTTGGACCTTCAATGTCTCTGGGGCGTCGCATGTCAACATGTCTGCGGGGACGTCGCAGCGCCGGGTGAAGTTCATGACTGCGGCTATCCCGGGCATTCCATACGGTGTCACTGCCAGCCCTGAGAGAGCTTCAGTGGCCGCTGCTTCAAATTCGGACGGCTGGTAAGGTGCTGGCTCAAAACAATAGCCTTGGTCCAGCAACCAGCGTCCAACCTCTCTCCTATGGCGCATGTGTACATAGAGATCCAGGTCAGAATCAGGGTAGAATCCGCGGTCAAAGAACTGCAGGGCCACTGATCCCGAGATGAGCGTGCCGGTTCGTGCCTGAAGAGTCCTGAACGCCAGCGCGTCCGGGAAGAAGCGTATCAAGACGCGACGCACATCGAATGCTCGGGCGATGTAATCTCGCACGGCTTTGGCAGCAGTTCTGCACACCCGTTGCAATCTGAGGATCGTTACGGGTGTAGAGAATGAGAGGATAGCGTCAGATATCAGCGGTATGGATAAGGCTCGTGCTGCAGGGACGGAATATGCATATGAAACCTATCTTCCGACCCGGTCAGTGAAGTATCGGGTGGATTGAAGACGAACAGGACTGACAGATGACATCAGAAGGTACTGCGCAGAGAGGTCCTGGTTCGAGGATGAGGCCTCGAGGTGATGGCTACAGGCAGCAAGCCGCGCACTATATACCTGACGCCTCAATCTCACAACAGAAGCAAGACCGATAAACGACTGTCATTGAAAGGGAAGATATGAGAGGCCATACAGATGGTATCACTATGGGAAGGGGCTGCGTTAAACCTGCTCAACGAGGCATACTAGATGTCGCCCCCGACGTTCGATCGCGATCTGCTGACCATGACTGTCGGAATGCGAACGAGATGCATGCTTGACACCAGAGGAAAATGATGGTCTATGATAGCAAGGTTGAGCAAGCTCGTACAAGCTCAACGTGAGTAGTCATCACCGTTGCCCAAGCCAGGGAACTACAGGCAAGCTGTGCTTGCGGGGGTTCGCGAGTGAAAACACCGCAGCCGCTATCACCGGGAGAGGAGCTGCTCAAACGAGCAATTAGAACCGCCAGGCATATGTGATCATGGGATCTTAGTCTAGAGCCCAGGAGCCTCGTCTGGTGACTGTCGTGTAAGCCTTTCCACCATCTCCGCAACGCGAGCTACTAGTCGCCTCCTCATCGTCTGAGGCCTGATTCGAGGACACAAGCAGCGGATGAACGCAGTCACCAGACGTTCTAGGCCTTGATTACAAGCCCGTAGAACGGCTGGCTCCGAGACTACTGCCCCTGGGAGGCGCGGAGGTCGCTGACTGCTACCGCCGAGGTAGTTGTAAGCCCTGCCAAAACAGGCAGGATGGAAGGGGAATATTCTCACCAGTGATGGCGGTGCAAGGAAGCAGTTCCGCATGACCGATGCGCGAGGCCGACAGCAGCGGAACCTGGAGGTGGAAGGTGTTAGCGAGTGGCACGAACGGGTGGCGGCGGGCGAGACGACGAGGGAGGTGACGTGAGGGAGAAGATGGAGGAACGAGATCGAGCTGCCATTGATGGCAGGCGGAGAGTAGGATGGCCGGGACGAGATGTTTGCAATTGTCGCCGAGAGAGAAAGGAAGCCGAGGATAGCAAGTTGTATCGTAGATCTAGAGGGAGCAGACGAGCGACATGCATATGGGGCAGGTCGAAGTGCCACCGCGTGTCGAAGTGCCACCGCGTGTCGAAGTGCCACCGCGTGTCGAAGTGCCACCGCGTGTCGAAGTGCCACCGCGTGTCGAAGTGCCACCGCGTCTCGGCGGGTCGGTCCGTGTACGCGTGCGGGAGGCTGTGCAGCTTTGTCAGCGAGGGCGCGGGCGGGGCGCGGGCGCGTCCGCGTCGCGTGCGCTCCGCCATCGATGTCCCCGCCTGCTCACTGCTCGACGTCCGCCGTCCTCCTGCCAGCCTACTGTACCTGTTCTCCTCGATGCCGCTCTCCTCAGCCTCTCCCGTCGGGTTCGCAAGGCGTGCAGACGGGCGGCGGCTTGCATCCGCACGTTCCGGACGCATGCGGAGCACCTCCATCCGAGCACAGTACCTGCGGCTACACGGACGCTTGGAGTGCTGAGGTGAGTCTGAGTGCTCCCACGGCGAGACATTCGTACTGACTCGTATGTGTCTCTATGTCAGTTCGCGGTTTGCTTAGGGCCGGAGTCTCTCGTCGGGCTCCCACCGCCTGCAGACGGCACGCGCAGCGCCGCTGCCCCAGCGTGCGGCTTCAGTCACGAGCTCGAGGTGAGTCTGAGTGCTCTCACGGCGGCGAAATATCTGTACTGACACGCGCTTCATAATCGAGCAGCACTTCTCGCCTTGTCTTCATGTTCTCACGTGAACTTCCTCCGCACAATAGTCTTCGTTGGCATCGACAGCAAGAGTCTGAAGTGCCAGTGCGGGAGATCAGGTAAGTCTGTATTCAGCATTCGTACTGTTATGCATATCCTTCCAACCGATGATTATGTCGTATCGCGCAAGCTGTCCACGAGACTGTCGGAACTGATCTTCGAAGCTACATATGATACATATCTGCGCGCTCTCCTCCCCAGTAGCTTGCTCCGCCGTCTAGCTCTATTCCGCCTTCAGTTATCCTAGACCCGCCTACCTGCGACGTCAGCCATTAACATTGATGTGATAAGCCAGACTGCTTACAGTTCCTCCGGAATTTGCATGTCGTTATCCAAGGCGAGGCATATGGTCAGCGCTTTCAGGTGGTTGGTCGCCACCCGTATTTCGTCCACCGAGTCCGCGAGCGCACCGATAGAGGTATTGAATCCCTTCACAACGTCTTGGAGATCTATGACTTGGTAACGAGCAACCTGGCGCAGTCCTTCTATAGCGAGCAAGATCGGTTGAGGCGTGCCAGTGGTGGGCGTCGCCACCGCAGGCGAGTCGTCAGTGCTCGTCGCCGGCGCATCTTCCGTGCCCGTCGCCGGCGCACCGTCCGTGCTTGTTGCCGACACAGGCGTGTCAGTGGTGGGCGTCGCCCGCTGCAGCGGGTCCATTCCTGCCGAGGCTTGGGTGAGTATGAACCTGGTCTCTGTACAAGTTCATACGTACCCAACGCTGTGATGGCCGCGTATGTGGCTCTGTCGGATGAAGTGAGCCAGTGCTACGGCGTGGTCGGTTGCGAAACACTCACGAGTTGAGGATTTCCTCCATCGGAGACTGAGCGCGTGAGGGCTGACGTGACATCATGTCGATTGACATGGGAGAGTCCTGCTTCTGCGGTGGTGCCGTCGATCGCACCGGTGTCGACGGCCGCGGGGCTGTCGGCATGGTTGGGTCCGAGGTCGTATGCTGCACTGGAGTAGAGCTCCCTGTGAGCGAGAGGCCACTGAAGCCTTGCGCCGTTGCGTTAACGTTGGGGGACGGGTGGGACATCGATGTTTTCGATGGACTGGCTGGGGATGTCTGGTCTGATGGAGCTCGAGGGGACCCCTTTATATCTAGTGGGATCGTCCAGGGCGCTAGGGTGAACCCCCTTAAAGGAAGTTCTTTGGTGAACATCTAGATCGTTTGTTCAGACTTCTTGGGCGGCGTACGAGGTTTGGACTTGCCTTATATAACAAGACATAATGTGCAGTACGAATACGGAGCTTGTACTGTCCTTGCGAAGTCAAACAGGTCCATTTACCTATCAATGTTCACAGTTGTTCGGGTTGTGCGACATATATATGTCAATATCACAGTTCGCTCATAGGCGTTCGTGCTTGCCCATATCCTCGAGAACCCGTGTGAAGACAGCACATCGCGAATGTCCCTGGCGCCCGGATCCCCTGATGAATTTGTCGTCCTCTCAGGACATCCGAGTGGTCCGGAGCCTGGTACAGGTTCGTAACCGGGCTCATGTGGTTTCTACCCACGTACATCAACTACCCAGCCAGGATCTCGTATTGAAAATGACATTGCCGTCTTACCTGGGTCTAGTGTTCAAGGCAGGCACAACCCGCCGTCAAGGTAGTGAGTCAATGACCTCGAGTTCAGAGTCCCTATGATGATAGGCACGTCTTCTGTAGAGAACGGTCCGTGTCCGGAGAACCTATTGGGAGAATATCTGTGCTTCGTCGGAGCGCACGATTGGCGACGGATCCAGCTATGCACGATCGCGAGATCCCGTATTCTGGCCGCGGTGGCGCTATACACGCCGGTACGGAGTTTCCTAAGTTCGCGCCGATTGTGTGCTGAAGCCAGTGACTTCCCACTTCACAGAGCAGCGCCTCCCGATTGCTCCAAGCCATGCTGCGGTCGAATGCGCAGGGAGTTTGGTCACGGTACGTGAACCGCCATGTTCCGCCATTGTGAAGTTGATGCTTCCTCCGCAGCAATGCTGGTTCTGTCGACAAGGTGGCTACGTCGTAATTTGCTCGCGTTGCAAGTCCACAGCTGGCTGTGTCACGCGCAATGGCATACCAGGGTGCTTCCCCGACTATAAAGAATGGGTCTGCCCTTCCTGCTATGAACACGCAGGGCATCCGGCCCCAGTAAGTTTACCTTGTTGACATAGTGCTCTTCTGACTTCTTTCGATCAGTATTTAATACCAGTCCGCTCTGTCGGTGTGGGCTCGCAAGGCATGAGCGCCACTCCCGTGGTGTTGTACCAACTGTACTGCGAAGTCGACGATACTCAAGCCTTCAATGTCCACCAATCCTCAACTTCGGTACTCGAGAGCATGTTACGAAGTCGTTTCATTTCCCGAGTGGGTCCATGTTTTTCTCGGTTCGTTTTAGACTTATGCATTCTTGCAGGAGAATGGACTCCTGGTGTTGAACCGTGGATTTCATGATCTCGCGGACAGGAAAGTGGTCGCAGATCTCAAGAGCAAAAGAATTGCTTTGCGTGATTTCTCCGAGCGAGTATTCTTCCATGTGTATAGGTGTATCTTCTGATACCCCCTCGCCAGGTCGCGAACATGCGATCTCATCATGGTGCTCAATACTCATGCAAGTGCTCGCGATGGCGGTCTCCTCTACGGGAGTGGCAGGAGCACCAGTCTTCCTGCGGTAGGGCATACGCAACGTTTCAGTCAACGCACAGTACCGTGAACTCAAGTGGTTCTTCAGATAGTGGAACATATCTTAGGCGACTATCGACCAGCAGACAGGTTCCGTAGATCTCTCCTGTTTGTTGTATGCTGCGGAGGATTTGTCGAGCATTCGCTCGAGGAGATGCGTGAGATCGGGTGAGTCTGAACAAGTGCGCATAGACTAGGTGCTGATGATCTATCGCGTCCACCAGCCGGAGGTTCTCTGCGATCCTCGCATTCGATGCACCTGCTCTAGATCCGATTCTTGTCATGTCTCAATTTGTTTGCAGCGTTGCGGACTACTTCGTTCTCGGACAGGAAGACCTATGGCCGGCCATACGCCATGCATTGAAGCAGGAGATCATGAAACACACGTCCGTCTACGTGGCGAAGCACGGGGATATTTACAGGGTGTCCGATGCCCCACTCCGTCGGAAACCTAACGGTGTGGAAATGCGATGCTGTCGGCAGATAGCTAAGTACATGGGCTGTGATCGTACTGGGGAGGTCATCAAATTCCGCTGCCAGGTCCCTAGCCATCCGGGCCCACGTGTATTCCGCGTTAACGTGCATACAGCGTCCGCAGGCCACCGAGAGATCTGGGGAGGGAAAGGAGGGCCGCGGTACCTTGTGGAGCGAGTAGCTGCCGTTGCTCGGTAGAGTGTCGGTGTTGGAATATGGTGGCAAGACCCGCTTGCCAGGAGTAGTAACTCGAGAAAGAAGTACTTGCAGATCCCGGTATAATTATGTATATTGTTCCGGTACGGTGCGATCGAGCGCAACGTCACAGATCCCATTTTAGCCAGTCCTACTCGCGAGCAGTCGCTGCAGGCTCGAGCTTAGGCTTTCCGTATTGGGGAATCGTCGCGCCCGGAGTGTGGTTTTAATCCGCTCTTAAGTTCTGTCATCCCCTGATTGCTCGAGAAACATCGAGCTACGAAGGCTGGCGATGAACATACTCCGCTCCTTTCACTCTATCGCATATAAAGTGGTAGACGAGCTTCGCTATACTGCTTTACTCTACTACCATGTTGGACTATCACTACTCCACTTCACGCTCGTCCAATTCGGCGTAGACCTCGGCCTCCTACGCACACGCCCCAAATTCTACGTATGCACCTTGACAGTTGCTATTGCAGTGATCTGCATAGACAACATAGTAAGTACGCCGGTCGCTTCAGCTGTACCTAATCGACTTCTTGACGCTGCATCCCTGCAGGTTTCGAACGAGATGTGGTCTTCCGTCTTCCGACCCCTGAGACACGTGGGGAGTGCTCTGTATTCAGGAGCTCGGATAGCTCTCTGTGAGGGTAAGGGTGAAGAACCACCCCTGATCGAACGCCCAGGATGTCTACTCACTATGCATAATCGAACCAGGTCTGGTGTCTGCTTCAACCCGGGATATACTGCAAAAATTGCAGTCCCTGGAGAGGGAGCTCCAGCTCATGGTATATCTGGACTCCGTAGGAGAGCCTGACTTCGCTCTGTGGAGTGCTGGGGCCAGTGTTGTCCGCGAACTGACTTCGCGAACCTACACCCTCGACGTCCCTCTGTGGGCCAGGCTCTGGAGGACACCGGAGATTTCACCGCGGCCTCCTGAGCTCGCTCTTACGCCCGAGCTTCAGGCAGGATGCTGCTGGCCTATGAAGGGACAGCGCGGAAGCCTCGGTATCAAGCTCGCGCAGGAGATAATACCTCGGGCAATCACAATCGATCACGTACCGAGGCAACTTGCCTACCGCAACGATACAGCGCCGAGACTCATTGATGTATGGGGTCCCCTTCCTAGGTCTCTACGACAAAGTACCGGTAGTTTGCAACTTGCGACAGGATTAAATCTTGCTTACGAACACGGGCTTCCCGACTTGCATCCCGACTTCTACTACACAAGCTTCGTCCTGCTCGGTCAAATAGTATACGATATTCATGGCAGGAACCCCGTGCAGACGTTCAGTCTCTTCTCGGATGCTAACGCGCTCAAGCTTGTTGTGGATACGTTGCTCTTGGTATTCAAAGAGAACTGGGGATACGATGCATATACGTGCATATACCGGGTCCGGGTTCATGGCGATCATCATCAGACAGCGACCTAAGCGGAGCAGACAGTGAGTCCCACAGTACAAATCTCGAGTATCCCTGCTAGGGCTGATACGCTCTGAAAGGACATGCGCCCCGTGTGTTGCTGGGGCTGTGGCAGACAGACAAGGTGCACTGACCCTGACGAAAGAAACACGAGCGGAGACGAGGAGCTTTGGAGGAAGCCTCTAGCAAGTGCGCTAGTGCCTCCTACGGCCGGGTGGTTAGAGGCTTCTTCGGCATCGAAAGCTTAGTGAACTGGCGTGTTGCGCTCGAAGTACAGATATGTAGAGACCCCAATTATAAGGGACTCCTACGACATAGCCACTGCCTATCTCCGCTGTCACCAACTCGTATCGAAACTGGGGCACTTTCGGTCCGCAGTTGTACCGAAGGTAACGGCATCTACGCACCGTCCGAGTGTTACGCTCCACTCTTCACACACTCTTCACCGTTTCAGCTGTACTTCTGACCTCCTTGTGAGCTGCGCTGTGTGTGTGTTTATTGATTATAGTGGCATGGAGGCCGTTTACGGCCGAAGTTGCCACTGCTACATCTACTCTAGGTCTACCGTAGGGCTATCGTAACGGTGCGCGTGCGTGTGCTGGCGATACATGGTGGTATAGTGACAAGACATTGTGATTCAATGAGATAAGGAGACCGGACGAGATACGGGACGTGTGCGGAGAGCTTGCACGAAGAGCAGGGGGGGAAGGTAGCGGTGAGTGTGTTACGGGGAAGGGCGGATGAAGAGTGAGAGAAAGAGAAAGAACATGCGACGGAGTGGGTTGGCGTGCCCTGGGGGTTGGTGGAACGAGGGATATGTGCCCTCGGGGTACAGTAGGAGATAGCCGTTCGTGACGCTGGGTCGCGGGACGTGTACACTACGTATAGTAAGAGAGAGAGAGAGAGAGAAAGGAAGAGAAAAACAGACAGAGACCGTGGGTGAGACAGGGGAAGGGTAGTAGGAGAGAGAAGGAATGTTGAACCATCGGGGTGCGCACCAAAGGAGGCGATCCTGCCAGTCGCTTCAACGTACTCGAGCACCGCGGCTCGCGCCTCCGGGTCGCCAATATTTGGTACTTCGTAGGGACAGGGGGCCCCGGATGGCTTGGCGAAGGCGGTGGCGGGCGTCCACAGGTACAGCTTGACGACGCCAGGGCCCGGCGGCGTGCGGGTAGGCGAGTGTATGACATCGAAGTGGGCTTGCATGGAAGGAAGGGTGGGCTGCCGAGGCCGAGTAACGGCGTACGTACGAGGTCGCCTCGAGATCGCGAGGTACGTTGCTCCACTGGCCTTTGAGGTCAGCGCGAGAAAATGCTGAGGTATCTGTGGAGCATGATTCAGATACGTCCGCAGAGAGATCTCGCGTGTAGAGGAGCGGGCAGAGCGGCGTCCCTGGTGGGCTTGCATGGCGTGCCAGAATCGACTGCCATATACTCGAAGTGGGTTATCCGACAGCCAGGTCTGACCGCGTGTGGAGGCTGAGAGACGCGTCAATGACCTGTGGTCGGTCGCAGCTCGAGCAGGCACGATCACGGGGCCGCTAGTTAGCATTCGTGTCCCCCGCGCGGCCACGAAACGGGGCGTACATGTACATTCTACCAGTCGCAACTGACCCGTCTGACGGGGTTCCGCGTCGGCGTCTCCCTAGACGACAGTGTGCGAGCTGAAGCTGCGGCGAGCAATCGAGCGGCCATGAAGTCATGTTGAGAGCCGTCCCGTCTGACGACCGTGCGATTGGCCATGGCTCTTGAAGTCTGGATCGACGCCAACGCAACTCCGCGATTGTGATCGTCATAAGAGCGGGAAACAACATGACGCAAGGGAATACCCAAGTGAACCTCACATTTAACAATTCAGCATAGGCCAATATGTACATATGTTGGAGACGTACGACAAGCAGATCTCTCCGAGTCGTTCAGCAGCAGAGAACTGAACCTGCACGCAATTGGTCAAGCTGACCGCAAGCCAAGACTGAAGAAGGCAGATCATCAGCAATAGCGCAAGACGCGGTACTCCCACATACTCGGTAAGAAGTTAGAGGGCCAGAGTACCGGCGGCAGGGACCTCAAATTTCGGCGGGTGTCCCTCCATAATGGCCCAGCTGGCGGCCGGGACGTACTTGGGAACTTTGTGAGGTCATCATGACGAACCAGGTAGCACAAGCCATGCGCATTCTCATGCACACGCTGGCATCGAGCGAGCTGATGGTACGTTGCAGGCAGGATTACAAGCCCTACGGCGCAGTTGAGTCACCGCAATCGCATGTTAAATCTCACTTACTGAGCAGTATAGTGCCTGGACGAGAAACTGTAGCGAGAATGCATGGGATGTCCGACCCGCCAGCTCAGTGGGAGCATGAGTTCTCCACTGTCAAACTTGTTTTAGATACCATCTCCTAGCCATTCATGGCGTACAGAAAACGTACTGCGGAAGTAGACAAAGAATACACGCTTTTGGGCTGGACACCACCTGGTCGTGGGGAGCATAGAGGTTGGATCCTGCACTGACTGAATCGACCCTCCTGACCCCGGGCGGAAGGAGTGAACAGGCCAATTGAGGAGCTACGCGAGAGTGCTGAGAGCAAACGAAGGATGTCTGAGTCTGGACAGACATCACTTAGACCTCACCGGGAAGCGATACGCCCGCCTGCCCGCTCGCCACAGACAGCGTTCGACGCAGCGCCGTAATTCACAGCACCTCAATCGTACTCGGCTCCTTCACTACTCTTGCCACAGTAGATCGTCTAGGTGTCATACGTTGTCCGGGTCCCCGCTCTGCCCGAGCCCGTCCGCTCGAGTTCAGTATTGCCGAAGAGGACATGATACGATAGAAGGCGAGACGTACCAGTCGCTTCGACTACTCGTACTGCTTGCGGATGATCGTGGAGAGAATGACGCCAAGGGTTACCCGCTCCCACTTGTTCGGCATCGCCTTCGTCGGTCAGACGTAGTTCTCTTCTCCAGGAAACTGCAGAGCGCCACCGGCACCGTCAGCATACCGCCCGGCTTTCGCACTTGCGGGAGAGAACTCACCGCAGCGCGGTCGACGAACGAGGTCGATAGTCTCGTTGATAGCCGCTATCCGTCGGTCGGCGTTGTGAAGCTTGTTCGTGAGCTGAAAACCTATATCCCCGGTCTTCATGTTCCTGAGCTCGATGCGGCAGTCCGGATCGACGGCAATAGGAAGCGGGATGATGATGCGGTCGACTTCGCGTGCGGAGCCTCTCCGCGCTGCGAGCAGATCCGATGGCCACGAGCCGAGGTAAGGAACTTTTTTGTAGTTATGTGTCCCAGGCGTCAGCTACAATTCCCGCAGCAATTGTACCGAGACCTACCCCATTTATCTTCAACGTTCCTGTTCCTCTCAGACGCTGCATGATAAGACATCAGGCAAGCGATGCAAATGATAGTAATGGTCAAGTGCAGCACCTTTGGGCGCCGAGTACCGCGAGACGTGTTCTTCATGATCGGGGATGTCTTCGCGCCAGTTGAACTCCCGTGTAAACGCATAACTCAAGGCATTCCTGCGGGTTCACCGGCCCTCCCGCCTTGCAAAAGTCGAACGTCGGACACCGTACGCAAGGAGCGTGCGATAACCCGCCCGCGGCATGCTCTTGGCGCACGGCGCGGTAGGTGTACGCCCCGTAGTCCTCGTGCAGGAATGACACAGTGATGTCCATGCCGCCGGGGGAGCAGGAGCGTTCCCGCTTCGTGCTCGAGGAGCGACGGGGGTGTTCGCCATCTGTGTCCGAGTCCAGTCCAGGCTCGGTGTCAGAGTCAGGGCTGGGCCTCTCCGGTTTCTGCGATTGTCGTCGTCTCCCTTGCTAACCGCACGATGCCGGCTAGACTTCGGCCCTTCCTCTTGCTTGTACTCCGAGTGCGTGTCAGTTGGGGAGGCAGGCCGTGGTCGCTTGCTGCGTGTGCGATCATGCGAGGGCAAATCCGGATCCTCGTCAGCGCCCCGCTTTGGCTTTGCGCTCGCTTGCGCCGTGCTCCGCATCGCACTCGTCAGATACGTCTGCACCATCTCAAACAAGTCCCACGTCGCAGCTTTGAACGCAGACACAAACGCGGGTACCTACGAGGTATCGTGAGCGTGAAATGAATTGAACACAGAACCAGACCTACCCGCTCTACTGCGCCATCGACGACCAACACAACTGCGTCTCCGTATATGTTGTGCGGTTGGATACTGCGGAGACGCAGAGATAGGGTAGAGCTGCTGCCTGGTCGAGGAGAGGTCGCTGCTCCTTCGTTTGGGCACGCTCTGGAGTCTGCGCACATCAGAACTCGATCGCGGAAGCGACGGGAGAACATAGGGGCACCCTATCGCGGACGAAGCGCATACATGCGCTGCATAATAGCTTGATGAACTCAGTGTCAAGCTCATTGTCGGTGTACCACGGGCCGCCGGTCATCACCTCGGACGGCTGGAGGTGGTACAGCATGGAGGTCTTGCCCGGTCGGATACTGCGTCCAGTGGCACGTGAGGACAATATGACAGCCGCAACGACAAGTGCGCGCGTTCGGATCTGTGCAGGCTTACCTTATGATGCGTGGCGGTCTTGATGAGCTTCTTTTGAGACGTCGATGACCGTCTGGTGCAGCTGGGTCTATGCCTTCAGGTGCTTCGTCCATATGCCTAGCACCAGTAACGTAGTCAGTTTAGCGGCCATGCGTACGCACATCCCAGGGAATAACGTCTCAGTGATCGGCACAATTGTCTAGCGGACAAATCACTGACTCGAGCAGTCCGTGAGATCAGTCAAACCAGACGGTACGCCGTCGCCATCCATCCTGATCCATGTCTCTTCTCGTCAGAGGTGCCGAGGGCAGCTTCGGCGGGGGCAAGGAGGACAGAAGGTGGCGAAAAGTCCGCCGGACTGGAGCCCTTGCAGATCCGACTGTATAACCAGAGTGATGGACGCGAAGACATACCTTCGCTCTGTGCCGCCCGTATATGGCCCAAAATCAAGCCTCCTCCTCACTCATGTCCTTCTTCCTACGCGACCATGACGACGTCAGTGGAACACACAGACGGCCCAGACGCACGCAGCGAACTCACACCTCAAGCTCTTTCTGCGTCCCGCCGCAGACCGTCAACCCCCAAGATGTGCCCTTCATCCGACACCCACCGCAGTCAGTTTCCCCTGCCACTGCGCAGCCCTTGCCGCTGGGTGGACGTTGCGGTGCGTACCGTCGCGAGGAGTAAGTTGAGCGCGGCAGTGCGCTCGGACCCGTCTGAGATGAGCGCGCCGCATTCTTCCTGTGTGAGTGTCCGCGTGGCGTGTCTTCAAATATCCGCGCATTTCTTCAGGGAGGATATGGACGAGGACGTATATGCTTGGTGCAGCTTCTACTCAAGCGCGTGGAGTTTGCGCCCGCTTATTCTGTGCCCCTAGCCTCTGAGTAGTCCTAATCAGAACTAAAATGCAAGCAAAGTGTTCCAGGGCAATAAGAATAAAGCAGTCTCTGCAAACGGTAGATGTAGGAGGACAAGTCACGGAGCGCCCATCAGCCGCGAGCGGGATTTCCCCGTCCTCTGAACCTCTTCCGTCACCAAATGCTCGAATATCAGCTGCCCGAGCCTCCCCACCACTCATGTGAACATATATAACCCCACCTTCTCCTTGCTATCTCCCCCTGCACGCTCCTTTCTTTCTACTATCGTCCCCCAGCCATCAACAACATCCAAAGCAGCGGCACGATCGCGACATGTACACGGACGTGGACAACGATCTGCTCGCGGGCGACTTCGAGGAGAGCGCGTTTGCTGTGCTGTGAGGAGTATATTTGCTCGGTACGTCGCGTATGAAGGCTCGAGGGGTCACATGCACCACTACTACATAGGTTGGGGGCGTTCTGCTGATACCGAAGCGCGGGTTTGAGCGGAACGTCGCGCGGCCACTGATGAAGTACCTCTTGGTGCCGTACCGCGAGACTTGTAGCCTCGGTAAGTCCTTCCGTGCCCTTCCGCACGGCTGTACTAGTGCTGATGCTTGAACTCCCGCAGACGTTCGTTGCGACTTATGTTGTGTTAAGCGCACTCCCTGTGCTCTCATTCATGTACGCCCGCAATCTCCTAACCTCTATACGCGCCCCTCGTGTCTAATCAAGGACTTGCAGACGGTTGTCCATGTTCGTACTTACGGCGTTTACCTTCTTCACGCTCGCGCTCGCCATTGTCAGTACGTCCTCCGTGATCGGTTTCGTCGGTGAACCCCCGTCCCCCCTCATGCTGCTTCTCGCAGTCGCCTGCATGCCTATACACTCCACCCCCCTCAACGCACAACGCACCTCTAGGTTTTTGGCTCGTCTGCATCCTCTTCCTCTTCGTCGCCAGCGCCCTCGTGATGTGCATCCTCGTCCGCTTCCTCCTCCGCGCGCACCAGGACGGCCCCCGCTCCGCGCTCTCCAAGCTCGCCGAGGTTGCACGTGGGCGACAACTAGGCACAGATAGCCAAGGTTGCTCCGACGCTGTGGACTTGAAGAAGGAGGACCCGGAGAGCGAGGCGGACTCGGTCGTGTGGGCGCTTCGCGATGTGGACTGCAGAATTGATCATGAGTCGGTCGCGTCGACTCGCTGCTTGTTCCTCCCTCAACCTATGTTACACCTGTTAAGACCTGCTTCTCATTCTCATTCTTGGATACGACACTGGGCTGATACTACACGCGACGCGACGCACCGGCACTAGTGCTGTGACCCTTGAGGCAAGATGAGCGGCCGCAAAAGGTACACGCTCGAGGAGAAGCTGCACCAGCCCGCGCTCGCGGACACCAAGCACGTTTATAGATGACAGCAAGGGACCCATCAGAGCTCTCGGTATAGTTATTCATGTCCATGCAGCCGGTCCATGGATGCGCGGCGACTCTTTGAGCGGGTTGAGCATGAATATAAAGCGATAGTTCTCGGGTGGGGGGCAGGTGCGAGAGGGTCCCGCCTTGGAGAGCCTGACGGCTAGGCCTGTGACTTGAGCCGGGGGGCTGCGTTGTGGGCAGACCTGTGAGTGGTCGACTAGGGGACAGGAAGTCGTCTGGGAGCACTGACTCGTTTTCCCCACACCACGGTCATATGTCGACCCTCCACACTGGTACAAGCCTTCGGAACCGTCTAACTCATTTACTCGAAATCTAGAGGCATGTCATGAGGTGCTCCCCAAGTCGAGCCGTAGCCGCGGCTTTCAATCCAAGCCGGATTCTGCCATCCATAGTCCAATTTCCGGCGCACGCACGTGGGGAGACATTGACGGTATATCCCGAGCTCAAGATCGCAGTTGCTACCAGAACATCTCTTGCATGAGCATCTAACAAGCTGAGGAGTTGCTGAGTAGCGCCAGTGCGAAACCGGGCCGGCAACTCAAGGAGGATCGAACGATGGCAGTGCCAGCAGTGGCAGTGCTGAACGGATCCGGAGGAGATCGGCATGCGCCGAGCGCAGTACTCCCTCCTCGGATTCTTGCTGTTCTGGTCGAACTTGAACGTTGTCTCTGTCGTGTCAGTTACCACTCGCTCCGAAGTCCTCCTCACCTAATACAACATGAGGAAGGATCTAGGCCTGTGAAGGTGATGGTGACAACGCAGTGGTAGATTTGGTTGAGTTCATCCGCAGGACAAGCTCTGACCTAAGTCGTCCCGCGGAGTTTGTCACCAGCGGTTGTCGCACTCTCATGCCGCATGCGCAGTCACCAAGCTTGTACATTTTCTGGTCCGCTTTCCATATTAGTCCTTCCTCTACTTAACTTCCGACCTGGGCTATCGCCACCTCCCCAACTCCAGATGCCCCTTACGGTAAGTCCAGAGCACACGATGAGCTAGCAATGTCAGTGTCGTCAGCAGCTCTAGATCTTCCTGATCATCTGCTAGCTATATATTGGGCTCGATGCTTGTGGTATATGATATACTCCAGACCTCCGAGTCATGTCGTCAAGTGGCGAAACGGGCGTAAGTCCCATACTTAACCTCGAGGTATACGTATGGAGAGGCTCACACAACAGCAGAGTCCATTCATAGACACAATCATGACCGTGGTGGTCGTATACGACAGGATCCTCACATTCTGTTCGCCAGCAATGATCTTGCGACTCGCAAGAGTCTGTCGTACAGCCTATGTGGCTGTACAGGACTACATGCACATCACTTACAGCTGCAACATCAATCGTCGACTCAATCACTTCTTCAACAACCCCTTAGCATTTCGGTCCCTTCAAGCGCGAACGGGCACCCTCATTGCGGGGTCCTTCGTTCTGCATTTCTTTGATAGATCGGTTATCCCGAAGGGTGGTCTCGATCTCATAGTGCACATGCGACACAGGCGGGAAGTGGGGAGATGGTTAATCAGCGCTGGGTATCGTTTCGTTCCGGCTCCTTACCAACATCCCGATTTCGAGATCACTATCTTCAACTCCATCGGTCTGGCTCCAGGAGCGCTGCTTGCGTTGGACGGTATCGCATCGGTCTTGACGTTCCAACACACTTCGGCTGCACAGAATGAAACGAAAACTGTGAAGCTTGTCGTCGCGGCAAATTCCCCTATGGAGATAGTTCTGAGCTCTCACTCCAGTACGATTTCAAGATATGATTCTGTGTTGTCCACGCACTGACGGTCACATCTCTAAGCCTGCGCAATGAACGTGATCAGCTACGAGTCGGCGTACTGTCTCTTTCCGCGCGCAACTCTGGAAGAGCGGATCACGCTGCTGAGTTCGTCGACCAAGGGCATATATAGAAACCGTGGTGAAGCGCTAGCAAAATATGTGCAGCGAGGTTTCAACGTGATACTCACCATACCCGCCAACTCCAGTCAATTTTCTGGCCCATGCTCCGCCTTTCCTCTTGGTTGGCGATGGGTAGATGACGACATAAGCTGGGTCGTACGCCTTGACACATCTGGTGTCGACCCTCCCCGACCCCTCAACTCTCACTCCCTACCTGTCCTGCATGATCCGGTCTCGGTGACCAGCTGGAACATGCGCTACAACCAGCCGAAGGGCGCGGTCATGCAATTCAGTACCCTCAACAGCGACCTTCTCGGTTACAGCTACCTTATCGGAGATCAAGACCTAGTAGCCTATCTATCCCGCTACCTCACCAACTGTCTCCAGACAGAACGGGATAGATTAGGTAACAATGCAGCGGAGTGGTCTCTGTGAGTGCTCGGATGGAGTCAAACGTTCTTGATGCGGTATTAACGGAATTGAAGGTTTGATTCGGATCTCCCTCGCGTTTGTCGGGAGTTCGTCTATGCGATGGGGGCTAGAAGGATGTCTTGCTTGCGGGGATAGTTAGGTAGTTGTTGACGCTGCACCCACCGGACAGGTTTACGAATACAGTAATGCATGGCTGATATGGCTGCGGTTAACGCGGTCGACGCACTGATAATGCAAGGCGGTCAAAATGAACGTTAGGCAGGTGAAGTTACTGGTGAAACGGGACTGTCTGTGCGGCTGAGAGAGGGAGGAAGCCGCGGCCGAGGTTAGCAAGTCGTAGAGGAGGGACATGCCACATGGAGCAAGTCGAATCGCGGCGGCCGCGGGTCGCGGTCCGAGTTCGGGAAGCTGTGCAGCTTTGTCAGCAAGGCGGGGCGGGGCGCGCGTGCGCCCCGCGTCCACGCTGCTCGCGCTCGGCCATCTCCTGCTCGCTGCTTGAATACCAGTGTTGAACATGTCTTCCTGCAGCCAGCCTACCTCTTCCCTCGTAGACGCCATGCTCGGGAACGCAAGGCGTGCAGACGGGCGGTGGCATTCAGCCGCACGCGCCGGACGCATGCGGAGCACCGACCATGCCATCCAACATCCCCGCCCGCACACTGCTTGACTCAAATACGTCGGCCATCCTCCTGCCAGCTCAACTCTTCTGTTGTCGGCGCTGGTTCTCGCATCTATTCTCGTCGGGACTGCAAGGCGTGGCGGCAGCATGCAGCCGCACTTTTCGGATGCATGCGGAGCACCGACCGCCCCAAGACCACTACCTGGCTGTCGCCCTAGGCGATTCACAGGGTTAGTCGTACTCACTCGTTGCTATGAGAAAGCAGGATACTGGTGCTGATCTCTGCAATCCTTACTAGCACACAGTCGCACCGCCGGGGGTGTTCGCCTGCCACGTCGATGGCGGCCTCCGGTCAGCATGACAGCAAGAATCGTCCAAGGCGCTCTCAGGTGTAGAGACTCTAGCGACGCGCAATTGTGAAACCGATGCTTGCAAGGTGCGTCGCAGCAGCATATCGTCTCTTCAATTGTGCTGACCTCGACAGGTATGGATCGTCGTCTTCCGGTACGACACAGCGTATGGACTGAGTGGGGGCCGGCATTCCCATGGCAGCGGCGACACCTACCGTGGGTGGTCATGGAGCAGACCTGCCGCATGGATTGCTCGATTTCACTGGCCCGACCCGACTTCTCCTGCCACCCGCCCACCTCTATCTCCACAGCCCTCCTACATCGCTTCACCTCTTCTCGCCAGTAACTCCCTCTCTATCACATCTTCGGCGCCTCGGACGACGCCCCTTGTCGCTGCACCAGCGTTCAATGTCCCTCCCGCGTGCATGAGGCTCGAGCTCGTACATGGGTTTGCACAACGTCAGGCAACGACCGACCGCAAACAGCAGCTGATGATCATGATCGGGTTCGGAAGGGAACACATACGGTCCAGATTGTGGCTATTTTCTGGGTGAGTCATTCGTCTCGCTCCGAACAAGAGCGATTGGTGCCGACTATGATCGTCGTCCGTCCGCTTGTTCTTCGGCAGTATCCGACCATTGCTGACCATTTCACGCACGTCGCAACTGAAAAGATACGACACCGCGAACCTTATCGACGACCTCAACCGTTCACCGCGACTGACGATGTGACGGTTGGGCTCGAGCGGGAGGGTGAGTGGACATCTCGATTTTCGCTTGTATGTCACCGGTGACGGTTCCGGTAGCCTCTCATTTCCATCTCGTCACCGTGCCGAGTTCAAAGGGTTGCAATCGGAGCTCTCTTAGCGTGCAAGTTCGCTAGCGCAAGGCCTAGTCCATTGCGTCGTCTTCAGCTGGTACCGCTCTATTCATCACCAGCGGCGCCAACGTCCCGCGCAGACCCTTGTGAGGTGTGGAGGCAACTGGAGAACGTGTCGAGACAGTTCTATAGCTTACCGCTCAACGGAAGGCCACGCTGCTGCTCTTGCCACAGCCAGTGCTCAGATTCTGGTGCTCGGGTGCGTTGTTCGAAGTCAAGATTAAGACCGTAGTTCACTCATACTACATTCAGAGCGTCACCGCATGGTGCACGACAAGATCGTCGTTTGGAAGACGGGAGACCGCTCAAGCGCGACGAGAACCTCCACGATCAGGGCACGTGGATCAACATCGAGTGCAATTGTATGTCGGAAGACTTGCTCGCAAGCAAAAGCATGCTGGAACAACCTCCGCAATGAGCCCGCCAACCTCTATGCTGAGAAGGAAATTCTGAAGTTCGGTGTAGTCCCCATTTTTTGTGGATAGTGACTAGCTGACATCGACATCTGCACAGAATGCTCCAATGCGGAGGTCGACGAGAACTAGATCCTTGCGACAGAGCGCCTCCCATCTGTCCGACCTCGTGGCCAGCGCACAGAAATCGCATGGGCAATTAACGAGTCGTCGTCTTTACCGTGAAGTCGGATACCAGAAGTACGTCCATGATCAACGTGGATCGCCACACACCGCTGATGTTACGCTACAGCCGAGATCTCCGTCTTCAGCTCGCCCAGGAACGTAAACGTGTCCGCTGGGTGTCTTAGGGTTTCTTCGCAGGATGACAGTGAGGTCAAGCAGTTGTGGGCGCAAGATAGAGAAGGTTGTACGTCGAACGTGCTCCGGCTTGCTGTCGAACACTCAACATGAACTCTTACAGACTCAGTTCCCGGCCGCTGGCGGAAACAAGCCAGAAGCATCTCGAGAAACGTGCTAGACAGCTGCCAAGACAGCTCCAGGACGACGAGGGAAGCTTGCTGTACACGAGCTCAAAGCGGGTATATTACGGGTGCGACCCCTCGTACGATGAAGACATGTCTAGCGAGCCACGACTCGAGGCAGCGGATGTCGAGCTTTCGTTCGTGTTCTCACCTCGACATTCAAGTCTTGCTGTTCCGCACTTCAGGTTTCACCGGTCGTCCTCGCCGCTGCTCGTAGCTATGTTGCACAGTTCCAGAAGATGAGCCGGCGATCGAGACTGCCTTCGCTTCGTCGGAAGCTATTCACGACGAGCACCAGGTTTTCACCGAGGCTGAGCTCTCGAGGCGACAGGTACGTGTCATCAGATCTAACTTTGAATCGTTGATTGAGGCGTGTATAGCGCGAGATTGAGGCACTCCAAGACAAGCTGGGTGAGACGGAGGAGCGTCTCGCAAAGCTCGCGCGGGGCGATACCGAACTCTGGGTGTCGGCATGGCTGAATAACAAGAGCACTTTGGGGAATATCATCGTCGACATCAGCACTTCCTCACAGAGCATGCAGAGTGACCGGCCCAGCTACGAAGCAGTAGGAAAGCGCGTGTAGGTACATCCCATCATATGTTTTCTCCAATTTGGCTGAACGTGTATAGGCTGCGGAAGACTGAGACACTCGCGAAGTCCTGGCGCACCGAGTCAACATGTCTGTCGACGACCAGAAGCAGATCTTGTCGCAGAGCCAGGCTACTGAGGCGAGTTGGCAGCAGTGCGACGCATTTGGCAAGGACATCGCAGATCTTCAGTGCCGGTACGTACATGTTCTGCATTACGTTCGGTCTCCACTCCGTACTGACTGCCACGCATGCAGGCTCTTTGTAGCGACTCCGCCCCGTGCAGCAAGCGTGCACGGTAGCTTGAGGCCGAGCCACAAGATCACTGCTGAGGTCGAGGCTGCGGGCCAGCAGATCACACTCCTGGCGAACGAGAGTCGCAGGTGGCAAGAGAACATCTAGGTCTCGCCAAGGTAAAGTGTCTGACTTACATGTCATGGCTCGGTTCGTGACGTGATCTCTAGTATAACGCGTTGAACCTTACTGAGACGGCAGCAGCTCAGGGACGAGATAGCGCAGCCGCAACCTCAGAACGCCGGGGCCGCAGAGATGCAAAGCTAGAAGAGAGCGACATAGTACCTGCGTGAACGTCGGTACGTGGCCCCCAAACTACTCACACACGCCGCTACTCACACCGAAGAAACTTACGCGCTCCCCTCTACCCATCCCCTCTCACAGTCCGTTAGTCCATGTGGCACACCGCTGACATCGCGGAGACGATCATGCAGAAAGCTACCAAGGTCATGGACCTGGTAATGGCGCCCCGTTGTTCTTGTGGTCCACCTTCAAGCCTCAGCACGACGCATATATCAAGAAGCTGCGCGGCTTCTATGATAACAACCTCTTTTTGGAGAACGTCTAATACCATCATGGCCACGCTAAGGAGCTATCGCCCTCCTCGGTGGAGATCACGCGCCCCGACGGCTCCGGTACACGCATACGCTCAACACCTCGCACACCTGCGTCGCAACTGGCCGTCGCCCGACCATCCTCGGCGACGACGAGATCCCCGGCGTGAGCCTGGGTATCAACTCGGACGGCTTCTTACCTCGATGAGCAGCTGAAGCGCGTCGCGGTCTTCAGCGCGGGCTACATCGCGGTTGAGCTCGCGGGTATCTTCCACACGCTCGGCGGGAAGTCACGATGCGCATCTGCGGCCGAAACCGTGCCCCGTACGTTCGACCCCACGCTCGGGGAGACGCTCAAGCACTGGCCGAAGCACACCGAGATCAACTTCTGCCATGGCTCCAGGTGAAGAAGGTCGCGACAAGGGCAGCAAGGGCCAGACGCTCATGGTGCAGCTCGAGAGCGAGGAGAAACTCGACCTCGACTGCCTCCTGCGGACGATTGGTCGGGACTTCAAAGGCGGAAAACCTTGTGCTGGAGGAGCTCGGGATCAAGCTCGACGAGAAGGGCAACGTCGCTGTCGACGAGCATCATGGGACCGGCGTTCCTGGTCAAGGCTCTGCTCACGCCTGTGGCAGTCGAGTTGCAGTTGCCACTTCCCGTCGGCTGTCGAACCCGTCTCTTCGGACCCGAGAAGTTCAAGCGGCAGAAGCTAAGCCACGACGACATCCCTACTGTCGTGGTCTCGTACGTCCTCCTCTGCTGGTGACGTCGCATGAACTGCCGCTGCGAGACAACTACTTGTCCGGCTCCAGTCTGTACCGTGCGGAGTCCTCGCGTCGCACAGTCACACTGTTCGGTTTGGCCAACCGATCGTAATCATAATGTCAATGAGAGCTTCATCGTGAGTGCCACAATTACATGTCAATCCGAATCAATGAATCACTGTGGCGTAGTCCAGTGAGGTTCCATGGACGTATCGAAAGTCTTTGTACGTCTCCTCGTAACTTGATTTGCCTTTTTTTCCTTCAGCAACATCCGACAATTGGTGATAAGTATTTCTCAACTCACCGCGATCCACCTTACTCGGAACGGTGGAGGAGCACGTTTCTTGCGCTTTCTCGGGGTTTCACCTGAGCTCGTGTTCGCGGACAATTTCTTGCACTTTTCCGGCTTATTCTGCGTATAACGATTCATAGTTATTCCGGTGCTGTGGCAATGAGCACTCTCCAGAGACGTACCAACTGGAAGTGACTTGGTACAGGCTGGGTGGCGACTTTGTCAGAGCACTCCCCAATCAGTCGCTCATGAGCATGCCCGTGCTGAGGGGTGTCGTGGCCAGCCGTGATGTCCATCGAATGGACTGCTCCGTATGATAGCGAGTTGAACTCGGTTGCTCTATTCGAGGGCTAGAGTGAGAGATCTATTGAGTCATGCTTCCGGACAAAGGTTCTACTGTCCTGTGGTACCTCGTCGCCGCGTTTGATAGGCGTACTGTCTGGGACAGCTCCCAACATAATGACTGGGGTCTTCCCTGCAGCGCTGCGTATAACACACCACACCTGAGTACCCTGCAACCCCGTCTCATCAGTAAACGTTCGATATATAACTGCTAGTACGCATACCTGGTAGGAAGTAATCTTGTCCCCTGTTGAGGATACTGTAGTGGTCACAGGCGTCCGAAACATATGGCCCGTGACTTCCCAAAACTGCTACGAGCTAATGAAGGTGGCGATTGTCAGAGCAAGTCAACGCGACAGCTCCGGATTTTGAAGCATGAATATGGGATGTGTGAGTGGCGGCGAGATCGAGATCTCAATCTGAGTGGCGTGGTTGCGTATGACCTCATCGGATCTGAGCCGAGCCCGCCGATAAATCTAGATTGATCCTGCAACTGCCCGATACATATAGCGGTACCGCTGTACCGGTACCGGTCATTCTCCAGCTGCAGCCTGCAGCTGAGATGCGCTCTGCAGTGTCCTTCCTCGCCGATCGCGAGCTAGGCTCCTCCCGTCCGTCCGCTCACTTGTTCACTTTCGTGGCGTCCGATCCAATCATAAGTATCTGGGCTTGTCCCACCGTAACGTTACACTGTAGCAGGCTCGGATGGTAATGAGACGTTGGCGTTTTTCTTCGAGAGCGAAAGGTACATGTCAACCTTCCGGACGCATGATCAGCTTCAGACGTCCGCGTCATCTTCCCTCACGCAGACGCTCACTTTCAGGCAGGTCAATGACTTCATTGTAGCCCATGCTTCGAAGACTGAACGTGAACCTCCATTCCTTCGGAAGACCAATCTGACCGCGAAAGTAGTGGTAAGGTTAGGGTTCAAAGGCTGACAGCTGTCCCTTTGAGCGCTTACGGTCCCTGGAAGATGCGTTCGGAAGACTGACATGTCTCATTTCCCAGCCGAGTCTCATTAATTACCATCCGAACCTGCTTCAAGACCTTCAGGCCCTATCGACACATCCCGAGTCTACCACTTGCGCTTTGCTCGTTCCTGTCCGCAGGGAGCCCATTCTCGGATTTTAGCCCAGGATCTGCGCTGTCCCCCATTGCTGTGAAGGAGGTCCAAAGCTATGTGTCCAGAGGAGGACAGTCGCTCGCGCTCGGGACGCCTGCCCGTGTGCAGTCACGCAGAGCGAACACCTCTCTGTCTCTGTCCGCGATGTCGGGGGTAACCATCCCGGGCCTCGATTCAACGAACAAGCAGCCAGATTTCAAGTTGAGGACACTGAGTCACGATTGTCTTTCTCCCTCACGCCCGCCGCTCGTTCCGCCTTCTATGAGACGACAGATGTCCAACTCACTGTCGGAGACAACACGCACATCGAACGGATAGGCGTTCTCTGTCCTTACCTTCTCCTGAGAGAGGTGATTCGAGGTTCAGACTCCAGATCGTGGCGACTCCCCGGCCAATGCGGGCTTGGGTCCCAACAGGGGACTTTGGGTCCGTACGCAGGCGGGCGAGGATCTTGACACCTGCACCATCAGGTGCATCGAAGGCATCGATCTCGCCCGTACGCCCTCAACATTCTTCGGCGGACCCTCTCGGACCTCGGGCTCGCAGTTCCCTCTGGAGAGTGAAGTGCAAACTCACGCACGCCCGACTCTATAAATCCTTACAGCAGCACCATGGCGCGCTGGCGTCGTCCCAACCATCCTACAGGCACTGGAGGTACAGAGCCGAGTCGCGAGTTTAGAGCCGTGCCAGCTTACAGATATCAATGATACTTTCCTCTCGCACCCCTCCTCGTCTGCACCCCGCGTCTTCGCCGACGCGCGCGAGTTCGCGGCGAAGAGCAGTGGGGACCCTGCCACTTGGAACCCGAAGCATATTGGGGTCTACGCAGTCGAAGGGGGAGCAGAGTCGCTTCCGTCGCGCGAGTTAACCGAAGTTCGACATCGTCGCATACCACAAGGCACTTGCTCAGGCGCGCAAAGACCGCGGGTGTCGCCAAAGCTACCCACAAAAGAGGTGGGGTGTCGGTGAGGCGCTGCTGTACGGCGAGATTGTGACGAGCACGCAGACGATGCTGGACGAGTGCGTACCTCTCCTTTCCTTTCCCCTGCGATTTGCAGATACTGATGATACTGTGCCCAGGAACATGCGTCTGTTGAGCTCCCTCCCGAGCCGAAACTCTCCCTCGCTTCCGCGCGACTCACAGGCCGCGGCCGTAAGGGGAACATCTGGTTGTCCCCACCCAGTTGCCTGCAGTTCTCTCTTCTGTTGCGCGTGTCATTGAGCGCACTTCCCGCGCAAAAGGTCGTTCTCGTCCAGTATCTCTTCGCGCTCGCGCTCGCGGTCGCCGAGGCGGAGGGAAAACGGGTTCGCATCAAGTGGCCGGACGACTTGTACGCCGTCACTCGAGATAGGGAGAAGAAGAAGATCGGAGGCACCCTGGTCAACACCAGCTTTGAGTCCTGGAAGGTGGTATTGGTCGTCGGTACGTCCCGCTCTCTTCACGCATACAACCGGAGCATTTCGTTCCAGTGGAGATGGGCAGGTACTGACAGCAAAACATTATCATGTGAACCACAAGATGCGGCCTGAATGTCCTCAATTTACCGCCCGTCCCATCCTTGGCGCAACTTCTTCCGGAGGCTGCAGCACTCGTGCGTCGATGGAGCGCACCCTTGCAGCGATCATGGCCAGCTTCGAGCGCATGTGGGCCGAATTCGCGCATGAGCGCGGCTCGTTCGAGCCCTTCATGGACTGGCTCCAATGGTGCGTATCGTTGTGGTCGCCACCCTTGTGCGTACCACGGCGTCGAGGGCATGAGCTGATGAAATATGCGACAGAGACCAACTCGTAACGCTCACAATCGTCACTCCCGCACGCAAAGTGAGCATCGTCAGGATCACACCTGATCACGGCCTCTTGCGCACGCTGTCGAAGCCGGATGGGTGCACGGGCAGCTATGGATCCGAGTTCATCGACCTTCAGTCGGACGGAAACAGCTTCGACCTCAAGGCGGGATTGATCAAGACGAAGACGTAAGCCCAGGACAGACCGGTTCGTGCATCGATGGACACCTTGCAGGAGGCTACTAAGCTTGCTTGTCTACTCACTAGCGGCGTGCAGAGAAAAACACACACGCGCGATTGAACTTCATCTGCATTCTATGTCCCACATATGCCTCACAGTGTCCGTCCGAAGTCTACGCATCTTCCTGCAGCACGCTCCATGTACGTTCCAGCTCATCCTGTGTCTCTTCAATCCTACCGAGGATTGAGTCCAACAAGTTGATGTCGAGTTCGTTCCTCCTAACGACTTCTACACTCGGCAATCCGAGCTGTCCGGGATCTCGGATAACCCCCAGCGCGGCAATGAACTGCCATAAGGACTTCCTGTCCGCCAAACGAATGCGTATCGTCTCTGCCAGTGTGTTTAGGAACTTGATGATAACCTCGAGTGACATCTGAGAACGTCGGATAGTTAGTGATATCATATATTGAAAATGTACTGCTTACCTCTGACAATTCCACGGCTAACTGTGCTTGGCTTATGTCGAAACAGAGAAGACTACTCGCACTGCGAACCTCAAGTTTCACTGTGGTGTCAAAAGGAGGGAGTACAGTGTCGGCTTCATGATACCGGAGAAAAACCTACAAGGCTTGCCGGGAGTCCCTAGGAGCCGGAGAGAAACTTGTTCCCATCGTCCTTCGCCAAGGAATACTAACCCGTGGTGCGAGTCATGGTGGCGCTCTCTCGATCGTGATATACTAAGGCGCATTAAAAGTAGGACTCGGAAAGCTGGACGAAGGGCGCGAATGTAATGACTTACGGTGTGGCGGCCATGGTGTTCTTCTCTCGAAGTCACTAGGACCCGCACTGTTTTAACTGCGGACGATCTCTTGAGCGCATAGTATCAACCGCCATATTCGGTAACCGGAATACTTATCTTCTTTCCGCTTATAGGCATTTTCCCGACTTAAGCGTCTGGCATGATTTATGTCCTCGGAACGAGTGGTCAAGGATGTTTGACGTCCCCACCCCCCGCCTCTGTATCGACGACAACTCAACCGACAATGACTCACAGCCATACCGAGAAATTGACCGCGACCGCTTCTGCGAGGCACACGATCATAAGTTTGATCCTTAGCCCAGATGGGGACGTCGTCATCACCTTGGGTACGTTTGTAGCGCGGATTATTGTGGAGGAGTGCCTCGGATACTTACCTAAGCTAATCACTTACGCACATTAGGCCTCGATGGTGCTGTCAACTTCTGGTCCACCAGGAATGGAGCGAAACTCGCCAAGTGCGCTCACCCGACATCTCGAGTGGTAGCGATGTGCTGCGCAAGAACACTAGAAGGAGAACCAGCCATGGGAACCATCTGCAGGGACGGCGTTGCCGGTATATGGAAACTCACGCAGTCATGGCTGCCTCTAGGATCTACTCTCTCATTCGAAGTAGGGTATGCCGGTTGGGAAGCGGTGACCGAAGCTCGCCTTGCCTTCAGCTCTCAGTGCGGGACACTCGCGGCCTCTTCTTCCGGAAATGTCAAGGTATGGTCTCTTGCGGAGGAAGGTACGGTCGAATGGGGAGCCGAGAATTGTAACATGCTGTACCAGTCGAATCTTAGGTTCAACTCCGAAGTGGACTCTCAACTCCTTGCACGACGAGACGGAAGTATCGCACCTGCACTTTCCGGTACCAACTATTGGGAGGACTCGTCGGAGTCAAACGGGAAAAGCCAACACACTCCTTGTCTTCTACGGGAAACGGGGACTTCTGTGAGGTTGCGGTATACTCCATACGAGCAATACTGACGGCCACTGTGGTGGTAGAATCGAATTCGACGTGTATTCGGGGTGCATTACGGGAAAGTACAGCATAGGCGGCCCATTGTGAGAGCATGGTCCTAGCTCTAGCTATTGATTTCCCGCCTGACAATACCTTGGGCACCCAGCAGCTCGGCGGCAGTGTCTCCTAAAGGGAGGATTGTCTTGAATCATATGCAAGATGGGATATCAGTCCATCACTCACCGGTACCAGGAGAGAACCGACCACATACGCTGGCGGCAAGAATACCGGTCCAATTATCTAAATCGTGCGACATATCGGTGGCTTCTTGTACCGACGACGAGACGATCATATTCCATGACGATGTGGGCCGTATGTACCTGTATGACTGTGTTACCGCTCAGGAGCTGTGCACAGTCCACAGCGGAGGTGGTGAGTGGCCGTGGCTATTCTGCAATTGATACATCATAAAGACTCGAGTACAGGACCAATTCACTGCGTGGGCGTACGTATATCATACTCTCATGACTCCATGATAATCTTAGCTGCAATTTCAGGGGCGCATGACGGCAAAGACCCGTACGAAGACGACATACCTAGTGTGCGCGGGCAAATCCTGCTCATCCAAGCGTGGCGCGTCAAGAAACGTGATAGAGCTGTGGAGAGGTACGTCCGCAAATTCCCAACCTGACTTGCGTACAGGTGTTGAAAGAGCATCAGTGGAGGTCAAGAGGAGTAGCCGCATAGCGGTCGGAGGTCTCCAATCAGATGAGGTCACGGACGAGGGGACCGGAGGGCGTATGCCGCGCATGGACACAGATAGAGACGGGCATGCGCATGAACCTTCTGGCGAGAATAAACCGGAAGAATGGCAGCGCACCGTAGAGACGGTTTTAGCTGAGCTCGTTTGCTTAGCGTCGATACTGGCCGTGTTAGCCTTCTGGGTAGTCGTGTAGTAAGTAAGCCTGACAACAAAGTACGCAATCACGCGCGTGAGATTGCTGCAAAATCACGGACCTCGCATGAGAGGTTTGTCACAACCTGCTTTTGAAGTAATAGAAGTGCAGAACTTGCGGCGGCCACGGGTGGGCTCCAACTATGGGACTAAGTCATCACCGTGAGTGGATTCGCCGAGCTTCCACGGGAAAGATATCGTTCTACCGACCCCGACGGGCACTGACCTCTCGGCGGGTGGGAGAGAGCATGGTCTGGACGAGAGGGCGCTTGCAATCTTCGCTGAGAGAGGGAGGAAGCCGCGGCCGAGGTTAGCAAGTCGTAGAGGAGGGACATGCCACATGGAGCAAGTCGAATCGCGGCGGCCGCGGGTCGCGGTCCGAGTTCGGGAAGCTGTGCAGCTTTGTCAGCAAGGCGGGGCGGGGCGCGCGTGCGCCCCGCGTCCACGCTGCTCGCGCTCGGCCATCTCCTGCTCGCTGCTTGAATACCAGTGTTGAACATGTCTTCCTGCAGCCAGCCTACCTCTTCCCTCGTAGACGCCATGCTCGGGAACGCAAGGCGTGCAGACGGGCGGTGGCATTCAGCCGCACGCGCCGGACGCATGCGGAGCACCGACCATGCCATCCAACATCCCCGCCCGCACACTGCTTGACTCAAATACGTCGGCCATCCTCCTGCCAGCTCAACTCTTCTGTTGTCGGCGCTGGTTCTCGCATCTATTCTCGTCGGGACTGCAAGGCGTGGCGGCAGCATGCAGCCGCACTTTTCGGATGCATGCGGAGCACCGACCGCCCCAAGACCACTACCTGGCTGTCGCCCTAGGCGATTCACAGGGTTAGTCGTACTCACTCGTTGCTATGAGAAAGCAGGATACTGGTGCTGATCTCTGCAATCCTTACTAGCACACAGTCGCACCGCCGGGGGTGTTCGCCTGCCACGTCGATGGCGGCCTCCGGTCAGCATGACAGCAAGAATCGTCCAAGGCGCTCTCAGGTGTAGAGACTCTAGCGACGCGCAATTGTGAAACCGATGCTTGCAAGGTGCGTCGCAGCAGCATATCGTCTCTTCAATTGTGCTGACCTCGACAGGTATGGATCGTCGTCTTCCGGTACGACACAGCGTATGGACTGAGTGGGGGCCGGCATTCCCATGGCAGCGGCGACACCTACCGTGGGTGGTCATGGAGCAGACCTGCCGCATGGATTGCTCGATTTCACTGGCCCGACCCGACTTCTCCTGCCACCCGCCCACCTCTATCTCCACAGCCCTCCTACATCGCTTCACCTCTTCTCGCCAGTAACTCCCTCTCTATCACATCTTCGGCGCCTCGGACGACGCCCCTTGTCGCTGCACCAGCGTTCAATGTCCCTCCCGCGTGCATGAGGCTCGAGCTCGTACATGGGTTTGCACAACGTCAGGCAACGACCGACCGCAAACAGCAGCTGATGATCATGATCGGGTTCGGAAGGGAACACATACGGTCCAGATTGTGGCTATTTTCTGGGTGAGTCATTCGTCTCGCTCCGAACAAGAGCGATTGGTGCCGACTATGATCGTCGTCCGTCCGCTTGTTCTTCGGCAGTATCCGACCATTGCTGACCATTTCACGCACGTCGCAACTGAAAAGATACGACACCGCGAACCTTATCGACGACCTCAACCGTTCACCGCGACTGACGATGTGACGGTTGGGCTCGAGCCCGATCCGGACGCTCTATGGTGCTCGCTCAGGTGAAGGGGAGCAATACGTGAACCTGATGCGCACCTTGTGGCGGCTGCAGGCGATGTTAACCGTGTTCCTGTTCAGAACCAACGGACTCATGCGTGAGGGCGCCACCAACGTCTGCGACGTGCCCATACTGGAGCTGCCTGATTGCGTTTGTGTATAAATCCCCTCCTTAACTTCCTTCGTCTCTCTTTCCCCGCTCCCATATTTGAAGCCACGCCGTCTCAAGCTCGGGCTCCGATCCGACTGTGTAATCTATCCTGGCAGGGAGCGTCCTCCACTCCACCCACTGCGCAGACTTGTTGTACGCCCTTCAACTTCGTCTGCTCCGCCCCTTGGTGGAGCATCAGGTGTGTCCGTGGTGCCAAAAGTGTACATTACGCAGTCCAATTGACCCAATCGTTGTCTCCCGTTGCCACCTCGTTGTTGAAGACCGCGTCGCGTCGCTCGGCAGGATCAGAATTCTGCTCTGCAGGTTTTTCTTCTCTCGCGCTTTTACGCAGCTTTGGCGCTTCCCCAACCCCACCATTCAAATCCGCACGCGTAGGAGGGCGTTGGCTTGTCTGTGAGCTTGCATTCACGCGCCTCTCTCTCGCCCTCGTACTCGCGGTGGCGGCGCGCATTCAGGTGTAGTCTCGAAATGCATCATGCAATGCGCTAGACCGGATAGGTATACAACGAGCGACGTTCTACACGCCGCAAAATGTTCGCGTTAGTTTACAAACAGTCATAGCTACAAGCATCCCCTTCCGTATTCCCACCGTTGCTGACGCTACCGTACATACTGTACCATTGCTTGGCTGGCGGAGTCGAAACCAGAGTTCTGGGACAATGTGTCGAAGTTGGCGAGCGATGACTCGAACGGCGGGACCGCCGACTGCGCAAATTGGAGTTAGCCACCAGCTACAGATCAGAGTCGCGGTGTGAGTGTCTTACCTCTGTCCAGGCGGTGTCGCTCGAAACGACGGGCCCCGGGATGTGAGACGTCGCGCTACTGCCACGCTGTTGCCCATTGACGGCACCGTTGGCCTCGCCCGGTAACCCACACACAGACACAGCGTTCGCGAAAGTAGAGAAGCGGTACTGCTCTCCGTATGTCTGTCGATCAGAGCCATGGCTGCCGTCAGAATATAGAGCGGGAATGTCTGCAGGGTTTGTTGATGTCGGCGACTGGAAAGATAGGACGGCACCGCCGTTGGCAGGATACTGCGCAGGCACAGATGACGACGGTTGGTGGGTACTGTGCAGGTCGTTCGCGTACTGTCCAGGAAGAGATGATTGTTGATGGTAGGATTGACCGTCACGAGCGTCAGATGTGTACTGCGCCGGTGTAGTCGAAGGCAGCTGCGGCTGGCCATGGTAGGAGTGGCCGTAATTCTGCGCCGGCGCAGCTGTAGAAGTCGGAAGCTGCTGAGTCTGGTAGGCCTGACCATAGTCCTGTGCTGGCGCGGCTGTAGAAGTCGAAGGCGGGTGCGTCTGGTAGGAGTGACTGTGGCTCTGCGCCGGTGCGGGTGCAGAAGTCGAAGGCTGCTGCGTCTGGTACACTTGACCATAGCCCTGCGCCGGCGCGGCTGTGGCAATCGAAGACTGTTGAGTATGGTAGGAGTGACTCTGGTTGTTCTGCATGCGCACCGGCGCAGCTGTGGATGCGGTAAGCAGCTGTGATTGGTAGGCTTGGCTATAGTCCGGCGCGGATGTAAGGTGAGGATTGGTTGCGTATGTCATGAGCTGGTGATGTGCCGAAGGAGACGGGGCGGTAGTGGATTGTGCGGGGAAAGCCGCAGGAGGCGAGGTAGAACCGTGTGCATCTGGTTTCTGCCCGTGCGTCGCGGATGACGCCACACGCTCAACGCTCGAAGACACAGCCAAACTCTCGTTCTGGTTGGAATGTGCGTCCGCCACCTTCCGCGTCTTCGCACTCTATTAATGCTCAGTAAGCATTATCAACGTATATGCATAGTCTGTCGCTTACCTTCTGCATGTAGTAATCGAGGACTGCCCGAGCGCGAATCGCGCGTAGTTGTGCGATCCTTCCTGGCGTCGCAGTCTTGCGAGGATAGAACACGACAATCTTGCCATCGTCTTGAGCACGCCAGTGAGCCCCGGAGGCACCCTTTGACCGAGACGATGCGCGATGAGACCGGAGAGTGAGGCATCGAACGTCCGGACAACGTTACGTACCTTCTCCCATCCGGCGTCGGGGTTCGAAGAGTGGTTCATGGTACGGAAGAATGTGTGAGTGAGGTGAGTGTGAGTGAGGTGAGTGTAGTTGGTGAGATCATCTTTCAGGCGAGTGAGCTAAATAGCGTCTTGGCCCAGTGCTGTCGCTAGTGCGGTGAGCAGTGAGGAGCGGTCGCAACACTGGTCATGACGCCCGACTTTGTCTACTGTCTTTGGCAGGAGTTGAGCCATGAACTGGACCGGCCGTTTCCGCTCGTCTGGCCGTTTCCGGTCGGCCGTTTCCGTATGAGAAGAACGCCACCCATATGTGCGTCAGGTCCGGGTACTAGTCCTGCATGTTTTGGCAGGACACGCTGTCCGGGTGGCACAACTAGCGAGTGGCGTAAGATACGCTACACGAGTTGCGCCGAGCACCCAGCACCGTCGTGTACATGTCTAGGTGGATCATGGTCTGATCGGAGGAGGAGCGCCGGGCCCGCCGCGCTCATGAGTCACGAAGCCTCGTTCGAAGGCGAGGTTGAGCTCAACGTTCAACGTCGAACGATGTCATGGTCAGATATCCTCGGGCGCGGCGGCTCGATCGTCTGGTGGGCGCGTTGCAACCTCCATGATTGGTACGCAGCTCCAAAGTCAACTAAGGACTCAGTTATTAAAGCATCAACTCCTCCCTTCGGGGGAGCTGGCGGACGTATGGCTTTCCAAACCGGTACTTCCTCTGAATTCTGCGCACATGTAAGGCACTTGTCCTGAGTTACTCTGTACAGGTCCTGAAAACGCCGCGTGCTCTTGACAGCAGTTTCCGATGATAGCAAGAACAGCACATTGACTACCACCTGCCGTACGCGTATGGAGGGCCAGAAGAGATGGTATAAGTTCAGCACATCCTGGTGAGTTATTGATCCAAGTTCACTGCTTCCGCCAGGAACCCGACACACATGCATAGGGAAACCACGTCTCTAGAATCTGACTGGGACATCCACTCGTCCTCCAGCATGTCCGAACAGGTGCATCTTCATATTGAGGGCACGGTATCGTGTAGGCTTATACCTATTGTCATAGAGCGTTCCTAGGGGGGACCTTGGTGCAAACTACGACTGGGCATTAACACCTCCTCAGGCCAACGTACATCCTTCAAGGATGTTTCCGGCTCCTGCGCCAGCCCTGCCGACACCTTCGTTTCACGACATGCCCCAAGACAAGTATTATCAGCCACCCCTGTCTCCTCGTTCTACTCCAGTCGCGGATGCACCTGTGGTGGCGTCTGCCCGGGCTGCTTCCAACAGGTCGGCTGTCATGAACTTCTCGTGGACCCCGACTACAGCTGCGACCAGCACTCGCTACGAGGCCGATACTGTGACTGGAGTGCCCGCAAGAACTCAACAAAGTGGGGGCAATAATAGAAGCTCCGTGCGGCAATTCGCGAATACTGCGAATGAGCCGGCATGGTCCATGGTAAGTCGACGCGTTACAGTATGACTCACAACTAATGATGAGTTTCCTGGGTCTGTAGCAGTCGACTTCATACGGTCAGAAGAACACGCGAGAGATGTCTCGTGTCGTTATGCAGTATAGTCCGAGTTCGTCACACACCAAGGCGCCGCCAGCGACCAATGCAGGCCGTGACAGCGGACATCCCCGTGGAGTGGGCACTGGTCTACAGGGTAGTCCTTCCTATCAGTCCAAGGACGTCGCCGATGGCTCTTTTCACCATCAGCAGACTACCCTCCAGGTAAGGCGTTGGGATCCGATCGTGCTCTGGCCATGGCTTATCTCATGCGCAGGTACCGGGAGAAGTCACTTCCGGAGGAGTGGTTGCAGTCCCGGTCCAGCAATCGGCTCGTCAGGTTCGACAGGTGGGTAGATGTCCTTCATTCTATGTCGCAGAGTGGAAATGACCTCTTCCAACGCTTTGCTCCCAAGCTATCACATTCGTCCGTCGAAGGCACGACCATGCAGCATTCGATTTACATATCTTCATTCGACGTGATGCCTTACGTATCTGTGGATGACTTCGCCGATATCATTCGCAAGTTATATCTTCCGTACGAGGTTCCCAGGTGGCAACAGCTCGTGCGTGCCGCCGTGCTCGTTGTAGGACTAGTGGAAGAGTTGGTCAGTCAACAACCATCATTCTACTGGTGTATGCTCATCACGAGGACATCTAGCATCGAAACGACGGGTATACGGGTCTCCATCATGTCGTGCATAACAGAGATTACGTGTCCCCAACGGAGTGGATTCCGGCATGGTTGGATCTTCAGCCGCGAAGCCGTTTCTCAGGTCCCAAGCCATCAGTCCTGCATCCAAGAATGTTGCTGTACCCTGCCAACACCACTCTTGACGACTGGGGCATGTTCTTGACTCATCCACGCCAAGTCGTCTTCCGCGTTCTACTCGGGTTGAGGTCATGCTCCCCCTACGTCACTTACCCGACAATGCCCGCTCTCATGAGCCAGGATGACTGGGCGGCATGGGCAGACGACGTTCTCTGGGTGATGTTCCAAGTTCTCAATCAGTGAGTGTGGCTTCCTTGCATCGTGTGTCTTCTCAATTCACGCGGTCAATGTAGTGTCAAGTCGTACAAAACAGGCCATGACATACCCAGCCGTAGAACCTCGGATGCACAGGCGCCGCAGGGCTCTAGGCCTCTTCCTGCAGCGAGGCGCGGCAGTGCTGTCGATGGAGCTGTAGTTTCGTAAGTATAGAGCAATCCTCTGCGTGACACCATGTCGACTAACATGCCGTGCAGGGCTAGCTCCTCCGGTACTCAAAGTTTACACACTCCCAACGCTTACACCCTAAACGCGGCTTACACCTCCAACGCTTCACTCCGTGTAGACCCGTAAGTCTTTGCGGTGTATCTCATTCATAAGTTGTCGCTCATTCGTTTCTCAGGGAGCCTAGGGAGCATCGCAAGAGAACCCTGGACGATCCGGAGGAGAGCGATAATAAGCGACTTAAAGCAACGTGAGATAAATCGATCCCTCCCCAGTAGTGTCCGATACTGATGACTGGCCAGGGACATTCTTGTCCAAGAACAAGAGTACCCGGACGAACGGCATGTGGTTGAGGAAGATAGGGATGAGGAGATGTGGGAGGAGGGCGGTGAAGCCTATTGACACAATTGAACGCAGGGTTCTGACTGACTGAAGACTACGATGTAAACTCTATGATGAAGTGATGACCATGGTCCCGTCCCAGTGCGAGATTGGGAACATTGTGACTTTTCTCGGATGCATGAGCCTTTCAACGAGTTTGCAGCGAGTTGTCGCCGATGGCATTCCTCCAGACCCACTCGGCGCAAGTCTCCCTTCTGCTCTACCGAACTGACTGTCCGCAAGCGCTCCTCACACTGCCGAATGAAGGCGTCGGACACACGGCCCTTGCGGTCCTTCGCGCGTCCTCGCCGCCACACCTAGGGGTCCTCGTAAGTCACGGTGTGCCGTTGGTGGCCAAGAAGGTCAGTCTAGGCTACGCCCGCTGCCTGCGGGTCATCGGAGGTCTTATGGCTGCAACCTAGAGGCACAATCGAGAGGCCGCAAGTAAACCACTTGCCATCTAGACGACGGTACTGATGCTGACAGACAGGTAGATGCAATTGGTTCCATTGATACATGGCGGATATATCAATATTATTGCAAGCGCAAGAACGATAAATTAGAGTGCAGGTGCCAGCAAGACGTAAACAGTCATGTAGAGACAGGTTTCGCCGAGCTAGAGGCGAGGGGGTGATAGACAGAAGGTGCACGTAGGGGCCCATGCTGATCCCGCCGGAGGCTGTCGATGTCGCAAGGCGACCTCCACTGGTGGCCGAAATGTGCTGCCGAAGAGTGCGCGTGTTAGCACGGATGTCTCGCCGCCGTGAGAGCACTCAGACTCACCTCGAGCTCGTGACTGAAGCCGCACGCTGGGGCAGCGGCGCTGCGCGTGCCGTCTGCAGGCGGTGGGAGCCCGACGAGAGACTCCGGCCCTAAGCAAACCGCGAACTGACATAGAGACACATACGAGTCAGTACGAATGTCTCGCCGTGGGAGCACTCAGACTCACCTCAGCACTCCAAGCGTCCGTGTAGCCGCAGGTACTGTGCTCGGATGGAGGTGCTCCGCATGCGTCCGGAACGTGCGGATGCAAGCCGCCGCCCGTCTGCACGCCTTGCGAACCCGACGGGAGAGGCTGAGGAGAGCGGCATCGAGGAGAACAGGTACAGTAGGCTGGCAGGAGGACGGCGGACGTCGAGCAGTGAGCAGGCGGGGACATCGATGGCGGAGCGCACGCGCCCGCGCCCCGCCCGCGCCCTTGCTGACAAAGCTGCACAGCCTCCCGCACGCGTACGCGGACCGACCCGCCGAGACGCGGTGGCACTTCGACACGCGGTGGCACTTCGACCTGCCCCATATGCATGTCGCTCGTCTGCTCCCTCTAGATCTACGATACAACTTGCTATCCTCGGCTTCCTTTCTCTCTCGGCGACAATTGCAAACATCTCGTCCCGGCCATCCTACTCTCCGCCTGCCATCAATGGCAGCTCGATCTCGTTCCTCCATCTTCTCCCTCACGTCACCTCCCTCGTCGTCTCGCCCGCCGCCACCCGTTCGTGCCACTCGCTAACACCTTCCACCTCCAGGTTCCGCTGCTGTCGGCCTCGCGCATCGGTCATGCGGAACTGCTTCCTTGCACCGCCCGCATTCCCCGTGCGCGGCGTTCGACAGGTGGGGCATCGAGAGTACGGACCAATTCGGCTTCTCCGAGCGGTCTTTTGCGCTAATACCTATCGTGCAGCGAGTTGTTAAGAAACATTGGACGATCGACAATACGTATACAGTCATGCAATTCTATGTCATCGGGTGCCGTGTGTTCTACGCCGTTTGTTTGCAAGACCGGATCTTTTCAGGCTCCGGTGACCTTTCTTCTTCGCCTGCGCCCAGTATGTTGTGAGAGGGATTGGTCACTGCACGAGTCCCTGCATCTGCCGTTGTTCATGTACAAGGGCTTCCCCGCACTGCGGGCTGTTTCAGCGGCCAATCACGCCGACATCCCCGACGTCCACGCCTAGCCTGACCAAGCTCACTCTAAGCCTCGTTCCAACTTCGCGGCGAGCCGAGGGAGGTGTAGTCCTTGGTGGTAAAGGCGCCCATTCTGTCGAAGCGAGAGAGGCCACCACTTAGACTATGCGCTGTTGTCGTACAAGACGGTGACGGGGTTGGATGTGTCCGCGCTACACATGCTTTCGACGTCGTTCTCTTCTTGATCATGCATTGTGACGTCTCTTACACGACCTGTGTAAACTATCTCAGCGTCTTCACTGGACCACTGCCGCTCATGCGTATCGTTCCCGCCAGGGCCTTCATGCACGTGGGAATTGAGCGAGTTTGCCTGAGCGGTCAACCGGTCAGGCCGCGGATTGGTTGCATGTGAGTCCCCTTGTGTTTCAGATCTCACAGCTACACGATTCCTGAAATTGATTGCTTTCCTAACCACGGTACAGTACGGTATACGTGTCCCGCTTCTTCTACCACTCTCCAGGGAGATCTCGATCTACAAATGCGGTGTCGCCTCTTCCCCGCTCGCGTAATTGCCACCTTCTCTGGTGATATGCGTACTTGCAAGAGGCATGTATCTTCCCGCGAGAGGTAACACACACATAACGCCAACGGGTGCATGCACCGGTGACAGGTGATTCCCTCGTTCCCGCCGTCTTTCTAGAGCGCGAGATGCATGTCGCGACCTCAGGGTTGCCTTCTGCCCCGCCCACACGAGCCTCAAGGAAACGATTCCACGCAGCAATGAGCCCGCATTTCGATCTACTCACTCGAATGTGCCCGGGTATCTCTGAAGTAGCCGTGAGCCTACAGTGCCAATTCTTGGGAACGGCTCAGGGTACGTCGCGCGCGCTCCCTTCGATCCCTTGCTGATCCGTGTATGATTTCCCTCCATAGGCCGCCGCCGCCGCAGCCGAGTGCAAACTTACCGTACAGGCTGCGCGCGACAGAGACGACCCATGGTGCGTTGATGCGGGGATGTCTAGATTTGCGTCAATCCTCGCCAATCCGACAGCACTCCTTCGCTTCGGACACTGAGGATCTCCGAACGAACGCGCCCGATACTCTGGACAATCTGTGTCGACCATCCTCATGCGATCCTCCTCAGCCGCCCGTGCGGATTCACATGTGGCGCCGACAAAGGATGCATAGATTCATCCCAGTGAGCTGCAAGTATGTTTCTCCAGTCAAATATTGTCCCTGGACTGCATTTGCCTCAATGCGCGCGTGCTCTTCAGATCCCAGCACGTACGACGGTCTTCTCACTATTTTGGGGCGTTAGCCACAGACGGGTCAAACTCAGGCTCAGGCTTCAGCCGTCCGCATCGTTAACGACCCCCGCGCATTATTCCGGGATCCGAACGCTGCAGATGTTTGTGTACGTCTCACGATACTCGGCGGTTCGAGAGCCAAAGACATCGATCTTGTACTCGCTCTGTACGTATGTTGTGATCCGTCCAACATCAAGCTCCTGCGAGGGTTACTGAAATGCTCACTCAGCCTCGGCATCTGATCGGTAAGTCCAAATCTCAGTCGCCTGCGAAACAGCCTGACCTGCCGCATAGATGATACCATTCCTAGTCGTTGTACATTCTCCTACATCTACTTCGCCTTACGATCACGTCAGCCCAAAAAGCCGCCAACAAGCTGCGTACATCCGTGTCAGTCAGTGTCATGCCGGTAATAATCACAGTCACCTGCCTAGTCGGCGCGCCCGTTGCGCGTCGAAGTGACATACTGGATCTGCCGGAGGAGCTTGTAGAGTGCAGCATGCTCAGCACGGCAGCGGCGAATCTTGTTCGTGAGTTCCTGCAGGTCGTGACCGACGTCCTCGCAAATCCGCTGGAGGTTAAGACGGTTCGTTTCGAAGTCATTCATGACCTCCTGGAGTTGGCGTTCCTGGTCGCCGATCTCTCCCTGCGCGTCCGAGCTCCCTTCTTGTGTGAACGGGAGATTGTCAGTAGCCACAGTATCGCGAGCGATAGTTGAGACTCACCGAAAGTGATGGCCGCAGAAGGAGGGAACAATGGCAAGGACCCCGAGGCGCCTGTAGAACTGGGGGTCGGGGTGCCAGACACGCTGCGCAGTCCCGCCGCCGCGAGCCTGTATGACGGAAGTTTTCAGTCAGCCTCCATGTTGAATCCTGGAAAGTACACGCACCTATCGCTGTCTTGGTTGTCACTCCGCTGGTTCCCCGGAGTCGAAGTCCATCGCTCCTCGTGGAGAGGGTCGGAGTGCACCAAGAGCTGTTTGCCTGCGTATGACATGGGTTCTAGGGATGTAGCGCAAAAGCCCAGGGGAATGGAGAAGGGCTTGACCGATCACAGCATCGGACACGCCCTTAAATACTGAAGCCGTCCCACTTATGCTGTCTTCTTCAGTAGTTCAAAGCTGCGATTGTGGATTCAAAGTGCCATTCGAGGCAGGAGGATCGCGGGGTTTGGGTCAAAGATCGAACGATCGAACTGCCTATTCCGGCTTGCGGTGTCCTATTAGAGGATCTCGGCAACTCCCACCGGCCGGTCCGACAATCGCATTATCGGGGCGCGCAACTCTCGAGTCTCGGCGACCTTCTCTTGACCTTCTCTGCCTTTCAATCCGCATTCTGATCAACTCACCGCCGCCATCGGGCCGTCCTTGCCCAAAGTTAACACGCGAGACAACCTCAGGCTTCTGCTACAACGTGCGACAGCGCGAGAGAGAGCATGCACGAGCGACAGAGGTAACATGAACCCTGACTTTTTCATCAGACAAATGGCGGACTGACGTCTGTTTGTAGTGCGATTCGTGAGCAGCGGCCGTCCGACTCGGAGCCGTTGCCGGCGTTGCTAGATAGTGATGAGGTTCAGGAATGGTTGGCGGCGAAGCAGGGATTCCGCAACGCGGCGTTGAGCATGATTTGCGATGAGAATGGGCTCGTAGTAGGATTCTTCTTTTCGTACGACGCGCTCCACTGCAGCTGACCTCAGCGGTTCAGCCCTCTCCTGGCACCAGGAGGGATGTGTCGCAAGAGCAGCACTCGAAAGCCGCCCTCAAGTTTCATATGGCCACTCTTCGGGTCCTGGAGGTATACCGCGATGCTACGTTCGTAAGTATCCCCGTTGCTATAGAGGTACTGAACTCAACCTTGCTGCCGCAGTGGACGAAAGTCCCCACGGAGGACGTCACGAGCTTGTCGCCCGATGCTGCCATGACTCGCATGCTCGCTCTGGAGATGAATGAACGCCGTCTGGTACTAGAGTATGAAGCCGCTGTAGCCCTCATCCTCTGCGTACAGTCCGAAGCAGCAAGCTTGAGCCACGCATATGCATCGGATTACCTTCCTTCTCACTAACCGCTCGACCTTCCTCCAATAGATTCATTGTAATCACATTGCGCTCCAGCGATTATGCTCTTCAGAGGAAGGCAATCCTGCGGCTGCTATATATATGAACTTCCTGCGAAGGCAAGTGCTTGTCGACCTCCAGCTATTTCATGATAAAGGACGGATGAGATCTGGCGAGCCATTGATTTCACGACATGGAGCGCGCCGACAGGGGAAGCGGCGGAATCTCCTGTCCTACCGCGACCGCTTCCTGGATCCTCCAGTCACCGAGACCTGAGGTTCGGTTTGCTTATGCGCTTGCTGCTTGCCTGCTCACACAGACAGATGTCCGTCCAACCAGGACATGTCAGTCAATCCCTCCTCGTGGCTGTTAGACTCACCGGGACGTGATTCGGTGAGTGTATAAACCTACGTCCCCACACACCGATACTCAACTATTCTATCACGACGCCGCCGCTGCCTCGGTAATAAGTCACGCATGACACGAGGCTCCAACCACGCCGGAAACATTCCAATGTCATCTCCCACGCAGGTCAGTATGTCTCATTGATGATTACTGATCGAATCGGGATTGATTTGCATGCCACAGTGGCTCACGGACGACGTATCAAGATATAGCGGAAGTCCTCCTTTAGAGTCCATGGTCGAGCCAAACGCCGTGAGGTCCGGTCATGAGGTATGCATATATGCGCCGATTATGGTCATATATACTTATTCATGCACGTCGACGTCACAGGAAGTACTCATGAACACCGGTGCAAACGCCCTGAACGCTGACGACGACGGCGTATGTGGCATTTCCACTGCTTGTGACTAGCCGGAGACTCATGACATATTGTAACAGTTACCGATGGAATTAGATCAGGAGACAGGCCCTGGTGACGCAGCTGTACCGTGTGGTCCTCTGACGCTGCCGGTTGTGGGTGCTGACGGAGTACCTTTCTAGTTCGGTTCAATCAGGACGGATGTGTACCAGCGCCTCGCGCAAATTCAGGAGAACATTACACAATTGCACCAGACCCTACAGAATCATCAACACCACACGGACACACGACTTGCTGCATTGATGGACTCGCTCCAAGAGCTTGCCAACTCACAAGCGGAGCCCCTAGACGATCCACGCCGGGCTGGGCCGCGTCGCTCGCGAGAGAAAGGGAAGGACTCCAGAGCAAATTATCTGAGGGTGTGTGGAACATATCTGCGATGTTGACTCGAAATTCGCTCATCGCGCCCACAGCGATGCATCCGCAAGCATGTCGGACTTACCTTTGGCTTCAGAGGCACAGACTCGTTGCCTAGCGCTCCCTCAGACCAGGATATCAGAAGTGCCCTCGCCCTCATAGACCGCGGAGGACGAATGCAGAAGCCCTATCGTTATGACTGGAGAAGTCCTCCTACCGCGCTTTACAATGTCTGTGTCGAGAATGCCTTCAGTGCGGACTTCTGGGCAAGCGCTAGAGGCGGTCAATATGACCTTACCTTGATCCCGGAGGACTATCAGAGCCGCGAGCCGTTTATCGACGCTTACAGGCGCTACATGATATACCTGAAGAAGTGCTGGTCGGAACAACAGCAGGCCCCATCCGCAGGTCAGAAGGCGGCCAAGGCAAAGCACTACTCGCGTAACAGCCGGATCGGAACTGTGAGTTGTTCTCGAACGAGATGCGAGACAAATGCCGACTCAACTCAGACTTTTCGCAATAGGCGTGATGCCGCCCAATACCTTCCGGTACCTGAATCTTCACAAGTGTATGACATCGTCTCGCAAGTAGGTACGGCCGGCATCAGTTCCGATGAGGAAATCTCCACCATTCCAGGGCAGGGTCGCCAGTACGCCACCTTCGACAAACCGTGGAGAGCAACTTCACTCGTACATCTATATCGCCACCTCGACCTCGTACATGCGGCTACCCGAAATCCGAATGGTAATCCGATCCGAGTACGGCATCGCACGCTACGCGTCCATGAACCATTGAACGTGCCCAAGGGGCTTCCTATAGACTGTTACAGCCCACTATTTCTGAACCGTTGCTCTGCTTTAGACAAGCAAATGCTCCGACCTAAACCCGCGGCGGGCGTGGATGAGTTATGGATGCGAGTGCAAGCCCATGGGATTGCTTGAGCTTGTTTGATGCCTAGGTCGTAGTAGTATATGTTACTTCTTCGTATAGCTAGCTATGTGCTGTCTGAAGATGAATACACATGTCCTAACGCTTCACGAAAACCAGGACCGCGTACTGAGTCTTCCACGACACGTATAGCCATCACGGTCACGCGGCGAGTCGATCATGCTGTGTCCGAAACTATGCAGAAGACGTGACTCCGTCGGACAAGTGAGATGCCGGGGCTCCTCAGGGCTCGTCAGCTGCTACTACGCCCAAGCAATGGGGAAAACCGGCCAAAGCGGGCAGGATGGAAGGAGAATATTCTCACCAGTGATGGCGGTGCAAGGGAGCAGTTCCGCATGACCGATGCGCGAGGCCGACAGCAGCGGAACCTGGAGGTGGAAGGTGTTAGCGAGTGGCACGAACGGGTGGCGGCGGGCGAGACGACGAGGGAGGTGACGTGAGGGAGAAGATGGAGGAACGAGATCGAGCTGCCATTGATGGCAGGCGGAGAGTAGGATGGCCGGGACGAGATGTTTGAAATTGTCGCCGAGAGAGAAAGGAAGCCGAGGATAGCAAGTTGTATCGTAGATCTAGAGGGAGCAGACGAGCGACATGCATATGGGGCAGGTCGAAGTGCCACCGCGTGTCGAAGTACTAGTGCCACCGCGTCTCGGCGGGTCGGTCCGCGTACGCGTGCGGGAGGCTGTGCAGCTTTGTCAGCAAGGGCGCGGGCGGGGCGCGGGCGCGTCCGCGTCGCGTGCGCTCCGCCATCGATGTCCCCGCCTGCTCACTGCTCGACGTCCGCCGTCCTCCTGCCAGCCTACTGTACCTGTTCTCCTCGATGCCGCTCTCCTCAGCCTCTCCCGTCGGGTTCGCAAGGCGTGCAGACGGGCGGCGGCTTGCATCCGCACGTTCCGGACGCATGCGGAGCACCTCCATCCGAGCACAGTACCTGCGGCTACACGGACGCTTGGAGTGCTGAGGTGAGTCTGAGTGCTCCCACGGCGAGACATTCGTACTGACTCGTATGTGTCTCTATGTCAGTTCGCGGTTTGCTTAGGTCCGGAGTCTCTCGTCGAGCTCCCACCGCCTGCAGACGGCACGCGCAGCGCCGCTGCCCCAGCGTGCGGCTTCAGTCACGAGCTCGAGGTGAGTCTGAGTGCTCTCACGGCGGCGAGACATCCGTGCTAACACGCGCACTCTTCGGCAGCACATTTCGGCCACCAGCGGAGGTCGCCTTGCGACATCGACAGCCTTCGGAGGGACCAGCACTCATACTACGCTGCGTACGATCGTTCTCCTCGACATGATGGTTCGGTAGATGGACCTTCCGATCGACTCGAGCCGAGGCCTCTTCCTCTCGCGCGCGTTCGAGCAGGTCAACCGCGGGCGCGATCTAGTACCGGTGGGTCGCGCTCGCAGACCGTCACAATCTACGACCCGATCAACCACGCGCTCGACGTTTAGGCGATCACCATATTCTTCCGTCCGTCAAGTCCGAGACGAAGCAGCTCTTCCAGCTGTCGTGGTACGCGAAGGCATGACTCGCGAAGCATCGGGACCATGCGCGACTACATGTTCGCGGCTGTCTATGAGGCGTACCTTAACGAGCCGCTGCCTCGAGGACCTTCGGAACTCGTACCTCGTGACGCATCTGACCGCGGCGCGAACCGGCTGAAGGTCTTCTGTCTGTGGTGCCGGATTGGTTCGGCCAGGACATCAACGATGCAGACTCGTACTTCGGGAGGTTCAAGGAGATGATGAAGCTCCAGCCGCAGATGGACGTGGCCGATCAGGTGCTGTCTATGCTCGAAATGTCTGGTGTTCCTGTCCTATCTGTCGTTCGCGCATATGCACAGGCCATACATCCGGTTTGTCAAGGCATCAATGAAGGAGCAAAACGACCTGGACCGTCCCATGATCAGCGAAGTTACGGAAGGTAACAGACAAGGGTCTCACAGCTGGTCTGTTGGTCAACTGCGTATACTCATTATTCCTTCCCTTCCCAGCACGGGGTCCTACGACCATGAAGAAGATCACCCTCTCTCGGTTCCTTGTGCGCACATAGGATGCAGCTCAAACATCATTTGAGTGGCACGTCAATATCTATTACATGACTACAGGTCCCGGCTCGCTAACTAGGATGGCTCGACCCTGCCTTC
>JABYQS010000143.1:0-99483 GCA_022592435.1 Cerioporus squamosus | reverse complement strand
ACAACCCTTGGGACGGGGTCCGGTAGAGGCGTGAGGAGGAAGGCGAAAGGTGGACGGAGATACCATGGAGGCCGGAGGCTGTTCCGGAGATGCGGCGCGGGTAGACTCAGTCGAAGATGCAATGTCTCCGAGTTGGAAAGAAGCTACTCCGCGACGAGTTGAGTCTCCGGAGGGGCCGAAAGCGCGCCTCCACGACGAGCGGTGAATCCTAGGAAGGAGGAATCCTCGTCGTGCATAGCGAATCCTCAGTGGAGTTCTGATATACTGTTAAGACTGTGCGTGCAAGTCAAACTCCGGAAGGAAGTCCGAAGTCCGAAGTCCGAAGGCAGCGCGGAGGTGAAGACTTCGGCGAAGTTATTGACCAACGCCCTGAGGAGCGCAAGGTGTCTTCTATTTGCAAAGGAACAGAACTCCGGAGTTTATACCGGAGCAAGCAACGATGGAGGAAGTCAAGCAGAGAGGAAACCAGAGAGTCAGAAAAGCCGAATGACCAGAGTCGGAAGACGGAGGTCGGAGGTCGGAGGTCGGAAGTCCGGACGAAGGTGCGGACGGATTTCAGAAGAGAAGGCAATAGATTGAGTTGTTGATACCGAGAAGGATAAGAGGGAAGTAAACGAGATATCAGAACTGAGGTCTAAGGGAGAATACAAGCAGACTAAATACTAAAGTCCGGAGGTCCGAAAGGGGTAAGCTAAAAGTAGAGACAGGAGTCGGAGTCCGGTGCCAAGCGGAAGCAAGTAAGTAGCCAATAGGAAATGGAGGTAAGTGCGGATACAAGTGGATACAAGGTGCGGATACAAACGGGTAATACTATCGGGACTTGCGGAGGTGATCGGAGTCCGAGGGGAGCGGATAGTAAGGGGTAAGTATCGTAGTAAGGATGAGTCACAACGAAAGGATGAGGAAGTAAGTATGAGTCAACGGATGAACCGGAGTCCGGTCGGAGTTGAGTCCGGAGTTGGGTGTCTTGGAGCACGGGATGTAACACGTAGACCATCCAGAAAGCCAACCCAGGTTTGAAGTCTTCGGCATCGGAGCTTCTACAAGTGCAGAGGTGAGATAGTCTCGCGGAGTAGGGCCAGAGACCCACTTCGCATCCCTGTACTGTCACAAACGCGGTCAGGCTTACACAGGCGATGACTTTGAGACAGGATACAACTTGAAGTACCTGAGTGAACGCCTCGCGCAAGATGTGGCACCGACATCGTGGGATTCAGAACGCGACTCGAGCAACACTCCGACCACCTTCGTGTTCCGATGAGTATGCTCGGCGCATCTGTCGCCACATCCTTCAGGGTTCAAATGTTCATGATCGGGTCCCATAACCTCGGATTCATGCTGACATGGCGCTCACCCAACCCAAGATGGACGTGGCTCTCGGTGACGCCAGTTGGCTGGAGACGCGACAATGGCAAGTGTAGATTCAGCTCGAACACGCTGAGGGGGAGAGGCAGGGTGCCACACGGGTGCAGCCTTCTCACCAGTCACGACCGCCCGCAGGCCACGGATATGATTCCGGGATAGAAAGCCGTGCCTGCATGGGCCCACGGGGAGTCCTTTCATGTCGAGCGGCGATAGATGGTACGATGGCGCCACAGAGGGTAGAGGGGGATCTTACTGCGCTCGTAGAAGAAGCAAGTCAGCGCCCGCTGTCGTGACTGAATGCAGGGACGCGAAGCCGCTTCGGAAGTGGTCCGTGTGCGGCAGGACTGACATATGATGCACCGGCATCCCTCTGGGTCCCTGGTCGCTGGATGAGCATCTTATGCCAGCGCCCATCAGCAAACGGCCTGGTTAGGACCTGGCAGTGTATCCAGATGTGTCCCCATCTCTGGTCATCGGAACTGATGCACGATGGCTCGAAGCACTGCTCAGGAGATTTGGGGGACCTTCACGAGCAAGTATCGCGTGCCCCAGAAAGTAAAAGCTAGCCCATCGGGACGCATCCGTGCGACTTGTGCTCACGAAGCATATCTCAAAGATGATAGGCCGCCGCACAGAATACATAGCCTTCCCTTCAAGTTATGCACTACCGCGCCGAACGTCAACGTGGAACAATCTTGCCCTTTCAAGGCAACATGTCATCCAACTCCGTCACACCAGTAATATCACGACGGGAGCACTCGATACCTCTCGTTGCGGCATGTAGTAAAAGTGCGTGCACTTTCGTAGTCGTGAGTTCCATTCATGCCAGCGGGCTCGGCACGTTTCGCAGTCTCATCGACCATGCTCAGAAGCTCTGATAGTAGATGAGCAACAAAGCAGAAGCTGCTCCTTCATTATGTCAGAGCAAGTAGGCTATGAACACGTTACAGCCAGGCTCACCGCACGGGATCCACCCCTCAAGACTTCAGACCACAGATATCACCATCTCCCGTCGCTAGCCGGAGTAGCCGAAGTATATTTCCCCGGCAGACGGAAAGAATAAGACAAGAGACGAGCGGCCTGTAAACTCCTGTACTGAGGTCGTGGTCGTTCGGTTACCGTCGTGGCATTGACGCCTAGCATGCCAATTCACCGACCGGCCAGGGCCCAGACCGCCACGTGGACCACGTTGCTAGGGCGCTTAGAACCCAGGCTTCCGAGTCTTCCTTGTCTCCCGTAGGCAGACGTCGACGATTTACGGGCCTATTAGAGGGGGAACGGACGGCCCTAGGAGTCTTTCGTCTTTCATTCAGTTTGTCCGTTCACTGCTGGTAGCGGTGATGCGCCTCGCGCATGGCTGCGCGCGTACCGCCGACTCCGACGCTCCCTCCGGCTACCAGGACACCACAGACGTCCTCTCGAGCCTCGCGCTTGGTCGCCGACACGCTGCGACGCGCACCGACGTCGGAAACGCGACAGCCAGCGTCGAATAGTCGAGAACTCGTCAACCTCGCGCTGACTCAGACATAAGGCCTTGCGACGTCAGCCCGGCTCGCGCACGAGCCTCGCGGTAGCCTGACGACCCACTCGCCCACTGCGACACATTCCGAGCGCGGTCCCGATCAGCTCGAGGCAGGCGCGCGCTGCCTCATCCCGAGTCCGAGACGACCGCCTCCCCTTCCCTTCCTGCCCTTCCAACTGCTCAAAACCGATTTCTGGCTCCTACGTACAGCACAGTTCGTGAATAATTCGGTCTACTCACCATTCCCCCCCGACGCGCCCTCGTGATCGCGCCTCGCATACGTTAGCCGATTAGCGCTCTCCTCTTTGTGTATGTTTTTCCGCATTCCAGCTCTTTCCTCTCGTCCTCATCCCCTCACGACCGTCCGTTCCGATAGCTACGCTACACCTAGCAGTCAGCATGTATATAGGGACCCGTAGCTCATGTGTAGAACAAGTTCAGTTCCCCATCCGACCGCGCGCCTTCGCCGACGACTTCGACCTCGATCCTCGACTTCAGACGTCCGTCCTTCGCACTTACTCCCTCGTTTCGCCGTCTAGCCGTCTGTGTTCGACTCACTTCCTCGTCACCGCACTCGCACAACTCTAAGACGCGTCAAAACGCGTTCTATTCGACTCTACGATATCCTCAAGACCTCCAGTCGACCACCTTCCTCTCCCTCTCCCTCCCCTCCTCTCCCTCTCTCTCCTCTCTCTCCGACTCCCCTGGTGCACGCCCAGACGACTCTCGCCCATTCGGACCGACGCACACGCCCTGTGTGAAGGTTCATCAGCGGACCATGCTGAAACAAGGCTTCACGAGCCTATTGCTCTCGCACTGCGGTAAGTTACTTTGGTGCATAGTGCCTGCCATGGGTGACACTGAAGCGCGAGGAGTCCGCTCATGGGTGGACATGTCATGAATATACCTTGTTGAGAATGACCACCAGAGCGCATCTAGAAGGGTGCGGAGGGTGCGGCGCACTTTGCAGGCTCTGACTCCGAGAAGACGACTGGGCGCCCTAGACATACAGGCCCGCTGCGGAGTCTACTGGCAGCCAGTACAGAATACCCAAGTCCGCTAGAAGCCCACTGGCAGTCATCAGACGAAAGCATGCATCAGAGACGACGCCACACCACATAACATGATGAGGACGCTCGTTATCGCTACTCTGCAGAGCATCAAGAAGCTGCTTGGGCGCAACTCGATGCTGGAAGACGCAATTCATCGCTGAACGCCGCTGCATCGTGCGAGCGCGCCGGGGGACATGTTACGGGGAAGCATGCAGCGGACGAGGCGTGTGCAACTTGATAAATAAAACTCGTCGGTAACTCTCCAACCTCCGCGTGGCATGCAGCGACCCGGTGCGAGGTGTGGTGGATGATCGATGAGCGCTGAGCCTCGACTCCAACTTACGCGACTCCGCCCGGGGCCTCGCTCTGTACTTCGACGGGAGACCTTGACACGTAGACCATCGGAGCCGGAATCTCTAGAGCAGACACGACAGACGCATCTCGGAGGCGAGACGACAGACTGGCCAGTCTACGGGCACTACGGCAGCTCGCCGCCCTTCATGACCTTCAGGTCTACCTCCGACCCTTCTGCCGGAAGGTACGGTACCTCCCCTTGGTCGTCATGCGTCATAGTATGCCGAGTGATCTCAATCTGCGAGAGTGTGAGACGACCATGCCCATGCGGACTCTACAGGCAAATCGCCAACGCACCACCGGTCCCTGGCTATGTCCTTGCGTTGCTGGGAAGGAGAATTGGATCCCGCCACACGCCCTGGATGTGTGAAGTCGGCCGCTCGAGTTCCCGGCGTTGCGGAGGTGTGACCGCGCGTTGAGAGAGCCCAGGAACGAGTTGGCATATACTGCAAAGGGAACGGAGTGAGAGTCGGCTGCAGTCACGCGCGAATGTAACAGATGTCGATACGTACATTTTGTCTCGATTGCGAAGAAGCCGAGGAATATTAGGCTATCCTTCTTTAGCGCGAACTGCGAAGGAGTCTCTGGTGAGTTCTCGCATGCCGCAAGATATGGGAGCGGCGACATACCAGTATGACGCAGACGAGCGACGCGGTACTACCGAGGCTGGGTCAGAGACCAAACGATATTCATGACTTAGTAAGATAGTAAGATAGCGCACCCCGTGAGCGCACCCGTGTTGACGGTGTATAGCAGGATCTTGTTGATCATCGTCTCCGATTGCCTGTGCGACGTGAATGAGCTCGCAGCACCATAGGAAATGAAGGGTAGCAGACGTACCGATTATGCGGACCATAGTTTCTGTCGCGCTTGAGAAAGTACGTCAGGGTCGCAGCAACCAGGAGGTCCACGAGGGCCGCCGAGCCTAGCCCACCGCTGACAGTCGTCTATATGGCTTCTCTTGAGGGAGAGATACAGAGCAGCACACGGGCAAACGTACCAATGCGGGACCGTAATGCCGCAGTTTGATCCAGTCCGGATACATATACGAAAGCGCCGCAGAACCTGTGAACGAATCGTCAGGTCGGGGTGGAGATGGACGAATGGTCAACGCACCTATCCCAAAGCCTAGGAGAGATATGGGTGTCTCAACTTCGCAACGCGCACTGAATAACTGACCTACTCGCGCTAGAGCAAATATTGCCTTCGGGAGCCAAGTTAACGGCGGCTGAGTGTAGGGGAATGAAAGGACTCACTATGACGCAGGTCCATAGCACAGATTTACCGCTAACTGGGAGATCATCAGTTACCGCGAAGATGATCGTCCTCGATGAGACTGACATACCAATCCAAACTCTCCAAGTGTAGTACCTGATGGGAGCGTCGATGAATGCCGAGACGAATGTCTGGCATGATCACTCACCCTTGCACGCAAACGCCGACCGTCACCTATCATGTCTGGTGCATCAGTAAGTGGGAAGTCTCAGAGCGTTGCCGACTCACACTACAAATCACTGCAATCTAGAACAACCATGAGAAGCTGAGCCGTATGTCTCAAAGTCGTCTAAGAGACAACTTACACCGACGCCCCTACGGGTGAGATGGTGTTAATGAATATGGCCTTGCTGCGTCGACCGGAGATACTTCGATCGAGGTGGAACGTACCAATCAACCCGGATAAAGTTCAGGATGTCCCCGAAGCCAGTGATCAAATATCCGTAGATGAACTGGATGCAGAAAGCGGTGTGCAGTGTCTCGAAGACCCTGCCAGAGAAAGCTCTGGTTAGATGCATGCGAGTGGCTACGGGTGCGTCGGACCCTGACCATACAGTGCCGACCTAAGGGGAGATTTCGTGAAAGGAAGCTAAACACTTTACAGTAGCACGTACGAGGAACTTGAGAAACGTGCCGTCCTTGGAGTACTTCTGCGAGTATATGAAAGTCTGCAACGTTGTCATTCCGTATAAGCTGATGCGATCAATTAACCACCACTCAACAGATCGGCAGAGGAAATAATACTCACATTGAAGAGACGAAAATTGTAATGAGGAGGCCACCCATGACCCCCTCGGCAGGATTCTCAGACGGAGCCAGAATACCAGTACGTGCCACGTCCATGTTCCGGAAGGGTGTGGGGACAGGGAAGAAGGGCGGAGCATGTCGAGCGGGAGCTTTTTGTGCTCTCACTGTGACGAGGTCGAGTGAGTCTGGGGATCACGACGCAAGGATAGCTGGGCGTCGCGGCGTTGAGCAAGACGCTGGAAATGGGTCGAATAGGTGAATTGAACCGAGGTTATTTACGGAATTGTGGGTGGTTCGGCGCGCGCATCTGATATGATGACCTGTCACTCTTCGATGCGATAACGGTGGTGTTTCTCTCTTCTGGTCGCTCGCACATCCCAAGGCGACGCTGCAAGAGTATGGCATGGATGGGAGGCAACAGCAGAAGTCTGAGCGTGTGCTGGCAGTGGCACGTCGAGAAGCGCTTCGGAACATCCCGAGCGGGGATTCAACTTGATTCCGATGTCGGTTAGGCGCCCCTTCTGCTTGAACGGCGACTTATCTCCTGTCTTAGTGTTCGCAGACGAAGTCGATGAAAGACTGATACTACATCTTCTACATCTCTTTCAATGCAACTGCAATTGAATTCAACTCTCGACCGGCGTGTTTGGGCCGTGTTGGGAGGATGTGGTATACTTCCTCCATCTCACAAGCATCGACACTTCTCAACATCTGACCCCGCTCAGAGCCATCTACGTATCCACGCCTTCGATGGATCCAAGCTACTTCCCCACATGTGCGCTAGGGGGCCATCCACCCACTCCGATACTATCCTGCTTTTCAGCCGGCTTTTCGTTGGCTCGAGCATACGTCGCGACGGTAGCGACATGGCGCTGCAAGCCGATGCCAAATTAAAAGGCTCAAGCTTGGAGTCATCACCACCTGCAATCCCTGTCTTCCGGATGCGGTAACTCAACTGAACTACATACTTGTGTCAATTTGACCGAAGTCGAGCCGCGAGATCACGGAAGGGCGGTGTCCAGTGATCTTGACGGCGCCCAGAGTACCACACCGCAGACTTGATCTCAACTGTCTTCCTTTTGACAGATTGAACCGGCGGCAGGCAAGCGGTGTCCTCTAGTGGAACAGTTGAGGATGCTGCGGGCCACAGAGCAACAGATGAGTACGGTCTCACCTCGGGCTTCCCTCGATGATCCTCCGTACGCTCAACTCTCTGCCTTAGCAGTCCTTTGCGAAGCCATCTTCTGTTGTCGAAATCAGATGCGCTCGTTCGCGCGCAATTCCGTAAGGTTCGTCTTCACCCTTTTAGGCTGTGAGCGTTTGTGTGGGTTTTCCTATCATCGAGGGCCCATCGACTTCGTCGCGCATCTTTAGGTCCCCGGGACGCTGGGGAGTGCAGACGACGTCTCCCGCTGCTCTCCGCTATCCTGCTGTCCGCCTCTCACCAACACCGTCATGAGCACCGCACAACCCACCGCCCTTCTTCCGAAACCCAAGAACCCCGCGGAAGATGTTATGGGCGGCTTGCTGATCACGATCTTTGTGGCGTGTATGTGAGTGTAGTCCTTCGAGCGATGGGTGCCCTTCCTAAACCTCAAGCCAGCTTGTACGGGATGACGACCTTGCAGACTTTCATTTACTCTCAGAAGTCCAACAAGGATGGCCTGTTTCTGAAGTCGCTAGTACGTTCCGTGCCACTCTACTCGCTGCATTGCGCACGACCACTCATGTGTCGGACGTAGGTATACGCGGTCTGGTCAGGAATTTCTTATCTCACATACATCGGCTGTGCTCTCAACTTTCCTCTCTGTCGGATAAAGGTTCATGGAGACGTTGCATACCGCCTTCTGCATCAAGTTCATTTACGGGTATCTGGTATCTGGCTTCGGAGATTTTCTGAACTTCGTTCGAGTCGATTGGTAAGCTCTTCGCACCTTGCCCATTGTCAGAGAACTGGGTTTTGTCTTACTGATGTCCAGGGGAGTTGGAGTGAGTACGCTTTTAACTCAGAATGGTCACGTTCTGACTGGGCCGCGCTCTCACAACTAGGCAGCGGTGCTGTGTAGCGTACGTTCCCGCGCGATGTTCGCTCTCGTGCTCACTAATGAGGTTCCTACCACAGGTTTTGGTCGGTCTGTGCGTACAAGGGTACGCTTGAGAGCAGATCGTTTCTGGGAATGTACTAAGGATCACACGATAGCTACTACATATGGAGAGTGTGGATAGGTTCGTAATCTTCCGCGCTATACAGTTGGAAGCTCGCTGAAACTCGAATTTAGTCAGTGGCAAGGCAGTAGCGTGGACGGTCACCATCGTGCGCATCTCTCTCTTGGTGTAGCTTGATGGTTCATGGGTCTGTACTGCAGGTGATCTTCACTCTGGCCCGAATAGGTTCGTAGAGATCGATCAACGATGCTTCTCGTGCCCGCTGACAAGCACTATGCGTGTCTCTTCAGGGTTCGGTATAGGTATGCGTGACAAAAGGCTCCATTTGCTTATTATCGTGTTTGACTCGTTCTGACAGGATCAACCGCACTCTCATATATGATCCCTGACTGGGTGAGGCTTCGCAACTTGGCAAGCGGACTAGTGAGTCCTCCCTCCCCACGTTGCGCTAAGTACAATGACAGAAGAACCTGCAGACCACGGTCAGCGGAGGTCTTGGCTGTGCCGCCCTTGTCGACATTCTCGTGGCGTTGACCCTCACGTTCTATCTGAAAAGAGGTAGCCTCTGGGAGACGGGAAGCTTCTATCAGTCAGTGCATCTCCCCAACCCGAGTGACGCAGTGATAGACGATCAGCGCAGGCAACAATCGAACAACATGGTCAACAAGATCCTCTTGTACACGGTCAACACCGGGGCACTCACAGGGTAAGACGCATGAACAGCAACGTCGACCGCACGCTGACGACTGTTCGACTACAGGACAGCATCAATGGCTTGCGTCATCATGGTATGCAGGATCCCTTTACTCTGAGAAGATCTGGCGTCCACCTGAACCTCGCCACAGTTTGCTTGTAAGAAAGACAGCCTCATTTTCCTCGGATTCTTCGCAATACAAACTAAGCGTGTGTCCGAGTTCCCTATCTTCTCGGGACGAGCGAGACATGTCTGACAGTCTGAAACGCAGTATACGCGAACTCGTTCTTGGGGTCCCTCAACGCGCGTTCGCATATTCGGAGCACACTCGTTAGCAAGACCCGGATGTTCAACTCTTCCGGCAGTCGCAATATTCAATTCTCGCTGCCAACGGCACATGGTCCTGTCGTGCGTATCACATACGTCGTGTACCTTGGATGACTCGTCCTAACAACCATGGTATTCTTCTACCAGATCGAGGTTACCAGACAGACCATCGTCCATGCGGACGACGGAGGAACAAACATCGCTGAAGAAGACCCTCAGGACTTCGACATGAAGGTCACGCATGAGATGAAAGGGGGAGAGCTTCCATGAGTGGTAGTGACTACGCACTATCCTATGAACACTCTGGTCGCAACACGATACGATAGGAGCGATGGAATCATGTACGACGCTCGAGACTACTGGTACGTGGCCGCTGTCCCGGCTGCTAATCTGGAAGCTCTCTGCTTCGGACTCGACTCAGTCGGATCCTTCAGTCACGACTCGGAGAACCCATGCATACTGCGCCGGCGGCGAAGTCATTCACACTTGATCGTATTCAATAGAGCAACGGAGCTCATCAATTACCGAGTGAGAAGCTCTGCCTCTAGTCGTGTTGCGTCACCTCAAGCGTCAAGACGCGTCTCGCTCGCGGTTCGTGGCGTCTCACTCACTCGGTGTCTCTCCTCCGACGTCACTGAAGGTACAGAGACTCTCGTACAGCGTACTCCTGCAAATTGAGTACTCCGCGGGCGGCGTATTCGCAGGTAGCAAGTCAGCTAGCTAGGCTCTTTTCATTAGACCTTCTAGATTTCCCTTGATTCCCCACGGCTGTCTTCACCAAGACAGCTTCGAGAGCGTCGTCCAGCAACCCTAGACAACACTCTCGGAGCAGTCCTGATGATGCTAGCACGTCCGCGGCATGCATGATGGATGCCCGCGGGACGAAGGCCTAAGGTACACGAAGATATGCCACTGTGAGCAGGGATCGCCCGGCGTATATATACCAGCTCGAACTTGATAAGATACGAACTCACAGGTTCATCAATACAGAACGCCAGGCTGCCTCGGCGACATCCATCAGCTTGAGCGGTACTGTTCTCACGATACATCGCTTCTGGGTGAAATCTGCATAGGCATCACCATGCGTCAGCTTCCTACCGGACATCAGATAGCAATAGACACTCAGCCTCACGGAAGTATCGGAATTCACCCTTCTTCTTCGGCGTAGCTTCAGACCCGGAAGTCAGAGCCACCTCATGAGCGCTTGTCTCTCTGCTTCTGAATTCTTGGCGATGAGATAAGTCAGACAGATATCAATACCCCGATAAAAACGACACTTACCTCTGCTCACGCCTCAGACTCAACGTCAGAGCCTGCGTGAGTTGTTCACTAACAATTGACGGGGAAGTAATGTGCCGTGTACGTTCTCCCGGTGTGCTATATTGTTTCGACGGTGTTTGCGTTCGGAGGCGCGTGAGGGCCCTGCCCAGCTACAGCTCCAGCAACAAATGAGTTTCAGTCAGTACCTCGTCTCTTAAGCCGTGAACGACCCGGGAACTGCAACCGGAGACCGCAGCGGAATCTCGAGACCTCCCAGCGTCCGGACATGAACGTCAGTTGAACTTGGGGGAATGCAAATGCCCAAGCATCGATCCGACCAAGCGGCACGCTCCATGAGGCTTGAGATCTATGAACTTCACGGGAGAAGCGATCAGAGTCACACAGGCTCGGTTAGACAACGCCGCCGACCGAGGCTGACGCCATAGCCAAGCCTGTCATCATGCGAGGAAGCGTGAGTAGCCTTGATAAAGGTGTTGGACCTAGACCGTGGCTTCAAGCTGTGGTTCCTGTGGCACGCACTCCTGTATCAGCACTGGATTATTTCGCTCCCAGGAGTGTAAGGCGGCGGGTTAAGCTCACCTACTTGACGGCATAAACTCTCACTTAGTCCCACGTAGCGTACTCTAGCTTCTTCCCCCACTCTTTCAGGTACGTAGCTTAGACAGGAGTGCGTGAAGCGTTGCTGGCGGCAGGTCCTAGGTTCTGGGAAGTTGGAACTTGCCGTTCCGGCAATAGAAAGCGGTTCGATGTGAGCTCAGGCTGCATGGGATCATCTTACAAGGTCTTCGTGATGTTCACCTTGTTCATAGCAGGTAACTGAGCGAGGTGGTCCAGATTATCTCAAGTCACGATTCGAACTGGCGTGAGGAGAAGAATAACGCATACCAAGCACGGTCACCCCGATCTTGGCCGCCGCTGCGAGGAAGAACTAAGCGCTCTTGCCAAATTCCCGCGACCGTTCGGCGCGTCAGCGACCCCGTGATCAACAGCCTTACACCTCTACTCTCACTCGCATTGCCTCTATCTCGCCGATTTCCCGCTTTATTCCAAAGGGGATGTGGCTGACACACTGAGAGAATGCTCGACACGCCCACAGATGCCGGCATGAGGCTGCCATGATGGCACATTGTGCGCCATTGATCGAATCCTCTACCGATGCCTAGTGCCGGCTTTCTAGCTCAACGCCTAACAGGAACCCGGTTCTTATAATCCGAGGACACGCAAAACTCTGAGGATGTTGCCAATGCGACCTTCTACCCTCTGCTCTGACTCAAGCAACGGCCTCCTCGCACCTAGGGCAGGGGCTGACACGACCTCTCAGGTCGATTTCTTGTACATGGGAAATACTCCTGAGAGGACCCACCTCTCGAGCGTTTAGTGTACCCAATCTATAAATAGATACATGAATCGGAAGTACGAATCTCAAGCAAGCTGGCAGACGTTGTGGAAGACGCACTGGAGGACGTCCTCAGCTAGGTTGGTAGGAAGGATGCCAAGATAGGGTTCCTCCCACTGATAGACGCCGCCGCGCTGGTGCGGGCAGGGCATAGGCGCCTGGCTTTCCGCTCGCGGTCCAGCGACCCGCATTTCCTCTCGATGAATGCTACTACTCCTTGGTCCACCATGGATCCATCAGAGACCCTACCACCGCCTCGGACTCCGCCTCCACGGCCACCCGCTCGCTCTCAGCAACCAGTGGGAGCTCACTTTGCCACTCCTCAGAAGAAGCGCGCTCCTCGCAAGGACTCTGCTCTCGTTATTCGCTCGGATGCCCTACTACGCCGTCAGCAACTAGAGTTACAGCTAGCTACACTACTGGAAAGTTCCGATGAGGATGAGGCGTCAAATGCCGCTGGAACGTCCAAGGAAACGGCGGCCCAGGACGAAGGATCTGAAGCAATGGACGTAGACGAAAGTGGACCGGACATTTCGATGGAGCCAGCGATCCTTGATTCCCAGCCAGATCCTGCTGTGGATGCTCATCCCGCAAAGCGCGTCCGTAGATTGGTACCCGACGAACCATCTCAGCGACTCTACGCAAACTGGCTAGCCCTCGTACCGTCGCTGATACGCGACTTCCTTCACTACGTCCGGTTTATTCATGGACGCACTGGATGGCAGTCCCCACAGTTTATTCTGGTATGTCAGGCCGGATGCAGGCCAGATAGTGCAACGCTACAATGCCTGTATTATGATCGTGAGTGTATTTGTTATCGAGGCCTCAAGCGGTATTGAAGTGAGTATGAATCTCGCAGACCTCGTCACCTATGAAGTTCAGTATTGTAAATGCACGCCCCTGCCCAATACCCTCGTACGAAACGGTCTATTTCCCACCGCTCCATCGCAGCCCCGCGTAGCGATCTCCATTGATCTCCTCGACTTCTACTTCGCTCTGTTCGAGCGATCAGCCGCCGCTATAACCGCCCTTGCGGGGGCCTTGAAGACACTTTACCAACGGCGTGGATTCTCTATTCTGAATGAGAAGGTGTGCAGTAGTGCTTGACATGCTTCTGTCCAACTAACACTCAGCGCTTTCACTGCGCAGGGAGAGCCAATGCAAGACCCATTCCGACGTGGGCTAGGGTACGCCATACAGTGGTACGACTGCCTCCGCAATCATGCAGAAAAGCTACTTGATCGCGCAATGGATGAGTGCGTTAAACGCATACAGTCTGCGCCTCAGGACGAGGCCTCCGACGTGCAGATGGGTAAGACCGTGTAGTATGCTTACTATCAAATGCCCGCTCACGCTAATCCTCCTCTTTGCTAGACTATCAAGACCGTCCTGACGATCTCACCCAAGGAGGAACTCCGACACCTCGCCTATATGAAGGTGAGCATTGGTGTCCCGATGTCAGTGCGGACGGATGTCTGACCGGTGCACAAGCTGGACAATCTGTCGAACAACCTGACAGAGAAGCGACCGGACGGGATGCAGGAGGTCCGGGCGTACTATCTGGCGAAGGCCGCTGCAGTGCTACGGCCAGACGTGATGCGGGCGGTCCGGACGTACCACCTGCAGAAGGTCAGCGCGGTGCTACTACCGGACGTCTGGAAGAGGGTACCGCAGAACATCCGGCGCCGCGTCTGGTGACGGATCCACAGGTGAGTATTGATCTGTGTTGACGCATCGAAACACACCATCTGACGGTCGAGCATGAGCAGAGTGGGGTCAATAACGGGACGACCCGGGCGAACGGTCAGTTGACCTCTGGACAGTGTCACAGGATACTTCAGAAGAGATGTCCGGCATGTTTCGGTGGTACCAGGTTTGGGCGAGCATTCAATCAGTGAGCTATACAAACCTGAGTAAATTGAGATCACGCTACTCATATCTACGCGCAGGGAGGGTGGAGACGTGCATGTCGCTATTGATGCTACATTCAGTCAGCGTCACAACATCGCCGCAGGAGACAGTCCATGGTTTCATCAACCGAAGTACTTCATCTCGAAGGAACAGGTCGACGCGGTGGGCATTCGCATTGACGCAGCTCGGAAGGTGAGACCTCGAGAACACAAGAGCGCCGTTCCAGAGGCTGCGCTTGATGAATGCGAGAAATCGTTCGAAGCCGCTGACGAGAAGAAGCACAAGACACACGGCGCGAAGTTCGACGATACTGGTCTGATGGCCCTCGTCTGTCGACACGACATCGTACTCTTCCTTGCAAACGTGGATACCCCTGGCGAGCAACAGAAGTACGGTATCGCGCTTATCGAACACTTCATGACTTTGGTGCCAACGGAGACAACCGTCGCTGTCTTCTACGACATCGGATGCGTAGTAGATCGCAGCCTGCAACTGGTGAGTGAACGTCTATGCGCCCTATGGGATGGAATCACTGATACAATATACAGTACGACATCCTCCCTCGGAGCATCACTGAGCGGCTCGTCTTTGCAACTTCAGTGATGCATGCCTACGGTCATCAGTGGGCCTGTCAACTAGTCTACAACCCACGACTACGAGAAGGACTGGGTCTGACAGAGGGAGAAGGTACGGAGCGGATCTGGTCAAAGTTCCGCAAGCTTATTGGAGTAACACGAACTTCGGGGGTACGTCGGGCTCTCTTCGCTGGGTTTCATGTCCTGACCGCTCCATGTAGCGAGCTCGTCGTATATGGTACCTTGACCGTCACGCAGACTCAGTGAACGCCATTGCGCGTGAGGACCTTGGACGATGGATCCGCACACGACTCAGGAATGGAGTAGAGGCTCGCACCATCAAAGCCAAGCAGGAACTCCGAGAAGTCGGTGTGTCCATACCAGAGCTGCGTAACCAATGGGAGCTGCAGCGAAACGCCCAACTCTCCGTACGAAACCGTAAGAGATCACTTGACCCGGCCTCGCATTCACTCATTGAAAATAACAGATGCTCCTGCACGCCTGAAGAGGGAGCTCGACACGGTCATCAACCTCCAGGCTGAGCTGGATTCCATCCAGAAGTCTCTCGCCTCCGTGGGAGATGCGATCCCTCAGAATGACAGCAATGCGGAGGCGATGGAGTGCTTGGCCAGTCTGCACCGATCTCACTCACGAACTGTTGAACGTGTCGAGAGACTGTACGCCTCCTTGAACGTGCCGGCAGGCTTTCCAGAGCTTGACGGTCTTCCTATCGACTTCATCCGGATCTTGATGATGGCACGCGACCTCAAGATCAACATCCGGAAGCGGGCGATCGGGAGCTTCTTTGAGTGGGACAAACTGGACAGAGCTGCGGGCGGTCGTGACCAGGCACTGGGTACGCCGCCTCCTTGTGCATTATTTCGCGAATACTGCACTGACTGTTCGATTTCTCAGGCACCAAGCTCCACCAGCAGACCCGTAAGGCTATCGCTAAACGTACCCCCGCTTTGAAGACCGCCATCCGCAAGTTCAATGGTTACTGTGATGCGCTCAAACAGAAGTATCGGAAGCGATGGAATATTCCATTGCCAACCCACCTTCCCACAGAGCTCGGGGCCCTGCGCGAGGACCCCAGCCTCCTGACCGACGTTTGGATTGCCCAGGTCTCCAATGCTCCCATACCACGTTGGCTCGAGGACGCGCAAGTCCGGCAAGGTATCCGCGCCATGCTGACTCAAGATCGGTGTCTGGAAGAGCGGAGACGACTCGGAAACGAAGCAGACAACTTATGCCGCTGGTATGGGCGGGAGCTTGCAGCAGTTGAACTCGCCATCCGCACGCCTCAATGTAAGCTTCCTCCCAGTAGGATTGAGACAGTCTGCGTGCCATGCTAATGACCTTCACGTCGACGGATCAGATTCCGCAATAGCCTTTCTGCTGGAACAGAGAAAGGCGGAGCTTTTACTCCTTCAGACGCGGTGGCGCACACCGCTAGCTTCAGAAGGACGCTTCAGTACCAACACGAGCGAGGCCGTCCGGATCGCCGAACGTCTGTCCGGAGTACCAGTGACCCAGTCGCTGTACTGGGTCAATGTGACTTCCCAAGAGGGCACCGACTCCGAGATCGAGGCCCGACCGGAGCCGGAAGAGGCAATCTTCGATGCCGACACTGTGCTTGCACAGGATTGCATCGATGACCTGATCGACGACGACGACGACGACGACGACGACGACAACAACGACGACGACTGGGGGACCGACAACCACGGGCCAGACGGCTCATATCCAGACGAGAGAGAGGGTATCAGCAGCGTCCGTGAACTCGGCGAGCGTGTCGACGGCTGGCAGGCACCCTTCCGCGATTCCGAAGAGAATTCTGGGTAATTATGGCCGCCCCAGTGAAGCGTTTCAGCGTTGCTCATGTTGCTACCCTCTCAGCCCCTTCCTCCGCCCTACTGGTCCCTTTCAGGACGTCGCACCCGCAGAGCGTGTTTGTACATTCCCAACACATCTCAACAGTTCAGCGAGTGCCGACTACTTGGCAATGGTGTCGCGGAATCTCATTCTGGCGTCCGCAAATCCGGTGCGTGTCTCCCGTGAGTCAGAGACTTCAGACTGGTGTGAACTTACAGCTCCCCGGACGCCGCAGTTCTTCGATCACGTCGTCGATGAGTCGCTACTCAGCTCTCTCCCACTGCCCAACGCGGACGAATCCCTCGAAGATCTCACGGTGACGCGCTTCCTTCCAGCATCTCACGACCACCCCCGCATGATCTTCACTCCATCAGCGATTGCTCGTCTGCGCGACCCTCGCGGCTGGCTGAACTGCGATGTCATGAACAGCGCCGGGCAAGTCCTGAAGGCGCATATTGGCGCGTCGCAGACAATCGGTGGCGTCCCCGTTATCTTATCCACCTATGCCATGACCATACAGCGCGACCCGGCTAGTAGCGACGACAAGCTGTGGGGCGTTGTGCACCGCACGAAGTTCTGGGAGGCGAACGTCTGGATGATTCCTATCCATCAACCCGATCACTGGGTACTTGCTGTGGTCTACCTCCAAGAACGCCGGATCGCGTACTTCGATAGCTTTGCGCCCGTCGACTCCTGGGAGTGCGAGGCACAGGTGAGCACGCGCGTTGTCATCGTGGACGTTGGGATGCTTGCTGACCCAGCGTGCAGTCTGTACTACTTCTGGTACATAGGCTGCACCGTCTGGCGACTGCGCAAGGCTATGCAGTCACTGCACTTGATGCGAGGGACTGGTACGCATATCCCCTCGTGGTAAGTAAACATTCCGCAAACCGGTGTTGTGAGTATGCTGACTTCGTTATGGGTCCTCTCAGCACGACCGCCTTCAGCGCAACTGGTACGACTGCGGGGTGTGGACGCTCGCGTGCATCGCGAGTATCCTGCGAGGTTATCACACGGTATCTATGGTTGAAGCGGACATCGCGGAGTTCCGGAGGCGACTTCTTGGGGTTGTGCTTGCGCGTACAAAAGTGGACTGATTGCGGGCAACTGGACTGTGAACATAGCATTACTTGAGTCATGCAGCAACGAGTTGATGATTGCGTCTTTCGAAAATTACTAGTAGTGACAGTACAGTACAGTGATATATATGCGCTTCCACACAGATTACCACAAAGAGGTCACCCGAGTACTTCGAGAGGGGGCTGGCGTTGACAGGACGGGTGCACAAACAATGCGAGGAGGTGTGTAAAAACAAAGGCACTGCCGCAACCGCGCGCCACAAGAGTATCCCATCTCGGCCGCGTTCTACGAGGAGAAGTTCGTCCGCGGGGGCTGACCGATTTCAGGGAACTGTTGTCGTAGATATTGTGCATGGCAGCTTATATGACAGTGACTCTGGTGTGAATGCTCACGATTGCGGCTGGATCATGCGCGCCGTTAACGCCAGTGTGCAGAATAAATACAGCGAGTAAATACCAAATATACGGAGGCTATTCTACACGAATAACCTGCCATGCAAGCTCCTTGCGGTGGTACATACTACGGTATTCATCGACGCCTTGCTCGCGGAGTATCGTGAAGTCAGTATGGAGACAAAACAGCCTGCGAGCGGACCATTCGTAGTGATGGCGAGCCATGCACTGGTCTCGGCTAGATCCTGGGAGCAACTCGGATGCAATAGTATCTGGCGCGTCGTCGCGACAAGTTGCCAGCAACTCCGCAACCCTCTCCTCCAACTCCCTCAACAATCCCTGCAGTCCTGCGACATCCGCACGTCGCACTCTATCCTCTCCATCTGCCCTGAGTTCGCGGAGCCGCTTGCCATGCATGACCTGCACCATTCTCTCAGTGAAGCGACGCTCGGCGTCGTTCTCCTGATGAGCTGGCAAGGTATAGTAGGGAGGCCGTGAGTCCCAGACCACCAGGTCGCTCTCGTCGAGGGCATCTACACTCTCAAGGGCCTGGTCGAAGAGCCGAGAGGATGACAGTGGTCGCTGAGCGAGGGCGACGAGGTGATCAGGTATGTCTCCCTGTAGATGCTGGTCGACGATGGCTGCTGAAGCCTCCCTTCCGTCAGAAGCTGTCTTGGTAGTTCGCCGTCTGTACGCGCGAGCATTCTGCGCCGACTTCATATGTATTCCCCTATGCCAACAGTGAGTACTTCAATGGTAGCGTCCGATCTGGTCTAAAATCTCTTACCTATCGCTCACAGCGTATCTACGTTTAGCGGTCTTCCGGGCTTTGAGCTTATCTTGGAGGGTGAGGTGTTTTGGTGCTCTACCCATGGTGGAGGAAGCTAACCAAGGTGCCATTGGAAACCGCGGACGTGCTCCATCCTTGACGAAAGCCATCAATCTTCAGCTTCTCCTCGATTTTTGTGTAAAGCGGCCTCCACGTTCGTCCGCAGGAATCCGCCCGTTAGGTATGTCCAGCGCCCGTATTTCAAGCCTACAAGGCCATTGAATCCAATGTTTTGTTTTTGAAACATTCAGTAGGATCTGTATTCGAACGTTGATTGGATACCTTACTGATGGAGTTCCGGACGTAGGACCTCTGTACACACGTCCGCATCCCTCGATTTGTCCATCTCCCTCCCCAGTGCAGGAGATCCTCACCATAATGATGCTACAAGATGGAAGGTATGCCCCGGTGCTGTCACCGTTGCCTTCCTTCTCGTATGTCCATGCTGATTTGTGAGAATTCCTCCAGTCTTTAAAACTGCGTCGTCGCCGCGTCCTCCCTTCTCGATCCTTACCCCTTTACCACCACTTCACTCCGCATACCTTGCCTTCGCTCGTCTCGTCCCAGTGCCTGGATATCGATGGCAAAAATCAAGGTGAGCCTCCTCTTTTCTCCATGTACACACTGTCTAACTGGGAGCGGCTCAGGCCCAGAGGGGGCGTTCTCGCTCTCCCTCGGGCTCGCCAACACCGCGTCCTCGACGCGGTCGCCCCGCAGTCCCTCCTTCACCCGCAACGCCGTCAACTAGAACCAGCACGCGGGTCCCGAAGGCCACCAACGGCGCGTTGGACTTCATCAAAACGACTGCGGCTCGACGCGCTAACGCTGGTGAGCCTCCTCCTCTGCCCCCCTCCTTCCCTCTCCCTCATGGCCTGCAGCCGCCGAGGCCCACCCGTCAGACTCTGCCTCTGCCAAGAGGGCATCGACCTCGGGGAAGAACACGTCAGTACCATCGAAAGGCGCATCCAAGTCAGTCAAGAACACATCGGCTCGGTCGAAGGACGCGTCGGCTCCATCGAAAGACGCGTCGGCTCCATCGAAAGACGCGTCGGCTCCATCGAAAGACGCGTCGGCTCCATCGAAAGACGCGTCGGCTTCTTTGAGGAACGTGTCAGCTCCATCGAAGGACGCGTCGGCTCCGAAGGACGCGTCCATCGACAAGAAGAATCCCTCCGCGGCCAGCAAGAAGGGCTCCAATTCGAGGAAGAAGCAGGTCCAAGTTGAGGTGTCGACGTTACCCGAGCCCGACGCGCGTGGGGTCGGTAAGTTCACTTCACATCATTTCTTGGGTGAAGTACAAACTAACTTGTGTCCTCTGGCTGCAGAGGATGCCCCCGAAGCGCTAGTGTCAGAGGCCGCGACTGGCATGCGTCTTCGTTCGCGCGGCAAGCCCGCAGCTTCGGCGGCCATGCCAAGTGAGCACTAACATATTCAACCTTCTTCGCCGGATAACTGAACGTTGTTTGCAGAGCCGTCGAGGTTAATCAAGCCGGCAAGCATTGTCAAGCATGGCCAAGAGGAGACGTCGTCCCTCCCGGCCGGGAGCACCTCAGATCATCCGCCTACACCCGTCACCGCGCGTCGCGTCGACCGCGAAGGTGGCTTGTCAAGTGGTTCGTACATCGAGTCACATCATATGTAGCAGTATCGGCGTTACTTATTGCTGTGTTCAGAGACTAAGGCGACCGAACACTCGTCCGTCGTGAAAACCAAGCCGAAACCCAAGCCGGTTCGCCGTGAACGTCTTGCTGCAGAGGACGTTGTGCATGATGCTCCCGAGGCTCGGGGTGGGCAGGTCACTGCAGCGGCGGAATCACAGGTAGAGCATCGTGTTGTCACAAGTTCAAGTAGTAGTGCTGTACCAGATGAGAGGGCGAGCGTTGGCCGCGTTGGTGCCTCTCGCGATGGGGACCAAAGTTCCGCCGCGCCGCGGGATGTCGAGCACGGCCGTCTTGAAGACGTCCCGTCCGGGGATCGCCCAGTGCACGTTGCGCAGGGCGTCGCCCACGACATCCAGCAGCACGGCTCACCTGACATCGCGCGTGCCGTCCCCCCCGCAGTCTGGCAACAGGGCCCTCCCTACGTCGGCCAGGACATCCCGCCTCACATCAGCCAGGACGTCGGCCCTCACGTCGGCCATAACATCCTGCCTGACATTCGCCAGGACGTCGGCCCTCCCATCGGTGACAACAACCCTCCCCACGTCGGCCAGGATGTGCGGACCCGCGTCAGCCACGACGTCCACCCTCACGTCGGCGACGACATCCCACCCCACGTCGGGCATGACGTTCCTCCTCGCGTCGGTTATGAGGTTCCGCCTCGCGTCGGCCGTGAGGTCCCACCTCACGTCTGGCAAGCAAACCCAGCTGATGTTCCACGCAACGTCCAGCAAGACGTCCCACCACAAGTCTGGCGTCAGGGTCAACCCAACGTCGGGAACCAAGGCCCTCCCCATGTCAGCCATGACGTCCCGTCTCACCTCTGGCAAGCGACCCGCTCCAACGCTCCGCGCGATGTCCCGCTGAACATGTGGCAAGATGGTCAGGCCAATGTTCGGCACCATGCGCCTGGCAACATACCGCTGCAGGGGGGCCTCGAACTCCATTCCGGATTCCGTCACCACCCCCCCGAGCATGTGCCCTACCCTACCTATGCCGAAGGTCCTGGTGCCGCTCATGTCCAGCTCGGAGGCTTCCCCGGCAGGCCTCCCGCACTGCCATCCCCCTCGCTGGGAATCCCAGTGCCGTCTACCGGTGCTGCTGTTCCGAATCACTCCGACGACGTCCTCGCCTGCCGAGACGACGCCCGACCCAAGACACGGGAGGATCAGACAGTCAACTTGAGGTTCGCTGGGGTACCATGGCGGCTTCCGCCGTCGGCTCTTGGCCCGATGACACAGGATCCAGAGGTCGGCCCCCATGGTGGACGTAGCATAGTCGCGGAGGGGGACCCTCGAGGGAGTGTCGCAAACGCTGTCGACGCCCATGGTCAGAGCAGCTCTGCTCTGAACCTCCTTAAAACAGCCGACGCCGAGATACGGAGGGACAGCGAGCAAGAGTCCGGGAAGAACATCGGTGCGCGCGTCCCATACGCGGTCGGCACACACTCGGGTACCGACGGCCGGGAAGACATCCCCCACGACGTCGGCGCGGACAGCACCCACGACGCCCGCACAAACATCCCCCACGACGTCCGCACGAACGTCCCCCACGACGTCCGCACAAACATCCCCCACAACGTCCGCACGAACATCCCCCACAACGTCCGCACGAGTAACGGCCGGGATGTCCCCATGCATGTCAATTCTGATCACCACATGCACGTCAGTCACCATGCCGGCGCGCAGCTCTACGACGATGTCCCCATGGATGTCATTAGCGATGAATACGCGCAGGTCGATCGCGGAGACGTTGCAGACGTTCCTCCTGAGAGCCTCATCCCAGACAAGAAGGTACGCTATGCCAATGCATCCAGTGATCCGCTACTCACCTCTAGTACATCAGGCAAGGCAAGCAGGGAGCTACATACGGGCAGACATCGACGAGGGCGGCGACAATGCCAAGCGTGCCAAAAACTCCACCATTCCCAACGATGACTCGGATGACTCCGACGACTCTGACGACTCCGACGACGGCTCCGACGTTGACGAGGACCACGATCTCGATGGAATCCAGGCCAAAGGCAATGCCGATGCTGACGCCGATGCCGATGCCGATGCCGCCGCCGACAACAACAATGACGATGATGGTGACGCCAATGATAGCGCTGACGACGCCGCTGAGCGCGCAGCCATCTTCGGGGATGCGAAGGCTGTTGGGCGGGTCTCGAAGGCCAACAAGGCGATCATCGGCACCTCCTTCAACAAGATGATCGCTGTTGCGCAGGATGCGTCAGAGAAGACCGGTCTCTCTGTGGGACAAGTCTACGATCAATGGGATGTCAAGCGCTCTCGACACAACCTCAAGAACAACAGGTGGAACTCCTATCAGGTGTACCACCGCGAGCATGCCGCTCAGGAGCGTGCACGGTTATCAGACCGTGAGTTTGCATTAGCCTGTGCTCGAGGGAAGTTGCTGACGGCCTGTCTTATGGCATGGTTAGATGTCTTGGCAGGTATGGTCTCTCGTCGCGCTTGTGCCATATAATGTCACTCACTGATAATGCCACACAGGGGCAAAGGAGAGCGACATTCCTCGCTTGTGCTACAAGAAGTTCAAGAAGAAGTACGGCAAGAAGGCGGGCAACATCTTGGAGAACTATCGGCAGGTCCGGGAGCTTTCGGGTGCGGCCAACACGACCGTCGCACGTCGCAAACAAGACTGGAACTCGTGGTGCACGGACATGAAGCAAAAGGTATGTTGGTGTGCGCAGGCACTGATCTGAACTGCACCGACTGACTGATACGCTTTTGCTAGGCCAATGTGGGGCATCTCAAGCATGGCTTTAGCTGCTTGATTCTCGCAGTTGGCAATGTCATCAACTCCGACTCGTCGCTGGCCATGGTACACGCCAGCAAGGATGCGGAAGGGGTAAGTAGTCATATGTCCTCAACACATCTCGTCTAACTCAGTTTCTGTCAGTTCTTCCCGACGCGGTTCCGATGCGACGATGACACAGCAATCGGGCATATGAAGGCCCTGGTATAGTAGGTAGCATTCAAACTGCCGTCATACCCATGCTGATTGCGCCTCGTGATAGTAATAACGTCTCCCTCGCGGTGGTTGAGATGTCTCAGAACGACGACCTCGCAACTGGTCAGCTTGTGGCCAATGCCGCTGGTCCATCATACTCCGCTGCTGCGATGTCAGTGATACCCGCTGGGAGCCCTGTTGGCACAAAGTTTGTAAACGTCGCGCAGCCAGTGTTCACTCAGATTCTGCAAACCATCAAGCTTCCCGACTCGCGTGGACGATCACAGTTCATAATCTCCTGCATGCGCGGCCTTCTCCGTGAGTCCGATGGTCTCTGTCGTCATCATCTGTGACCCTGACAGATCACGCGCAGGTGAGCTTGGATCTGAAGGCGCAGCGGTCGCCAACGTGAGCAACTTCCAGTGGAAGAAGTTTGGGGCCATGCTCGCCGCTCGGGGGATCGTCATGGTTGGCTATCCCGAGGGTGTACCCATGCCGTCGCGTGGCCAGGCTGACGCGCAGGATGATGACAATCCCCGTACCCGCTCCAAGGGTGTATCGGGTATTGGTGCGGCGCCTCTGCAGAACTTCCTCGATGCTTTCATGAAGCCGCACAAGACTCACCCGCTTGGATTCCAATTATACTCGGGGCTTCGTACAGGTAATGTGATTCTATGGTATCATTGCACGAACGGCTGTCGCTGACTGTCTTGACTCAGATCTCCTGAACTCCAAAGCTCCGGTTATCGTGGGCATCCCGCCGCACGCGTCCTCAGAATTCACGCACGGTCGTCGGTTCTTCATGAATGGCATGACCGACCGGGCGGGTCTCAAGCGGTGTCTGCCCAGCGCTGATGATTCCGACGATGACGCACCCATTCCCAATAAGAAGCTTGTCACTACCAACAGCAGTGCCGCTCCGGAATCGGATGACGACACAGACGAAGAGGCGGTTGAAACGCGTGCCAACGCTGTCAAGAAGCATGCATCGCCTCGTCGAACGCGCAGCAAGACCAAGCCGGCGCAGCCCGCCCCGTCCAATGTCGTCGATAAGGCGAAGGTAGCAAACACCGCCCAGGCCGCCGGGATCACCCTGCGCACTGTGGCCGTCGAGATCCCGGACACCCCCGTGAAGCGGAAGCATACACAGAAGCCCGACGACGCCATCACACTCTCGAGCGGGACTGGTTCCGAATATGCACCTAGTCGGTCAACCACGCCAGGCCGGTCTGCGCCGCGCGGCGCAACGAAGCGCAAGGCGGATGCCTTGACAACCGCCTCAGAGGCTGAGAGTGAGTCCCTCTCGGAGATCCTCGCTGCCGCCGCGACCAACAACAAGGGCAAAGAGCGGGCACATGACGTTGGCAAACGTGCCTTCGAAACCTCTGACGAGGAGGGTCCCTTCACTGGCAGCAGCAATGTACGTACTTTTCCATCATGCGTATACTTTGGCTGACATTCAACAAGGACAACAACAGGGCCGACGGTGGCACTCCATTGCGCAGCCCGCCCATGAAGCAGCGTCGTCTGAACACATCGCAGGACATCACCGCGCCTACGTCCGAGGCGATGCGTGTCGATCGACCATCTCGTCAGGAAGTACAACCAGCAGCACACCCTTTGTCGATGGGAAGCGGCGGCGCGTTGCCTCCAGGTGCGTGATTACTCACCGACAATGCTCTTGCACTCACCTTCTACATACGCAGTTGCAGCGCTCACGATTGCAGACATGGGCTCTCACAATGGTCGCGACCTCACCCTGGACGTCGAGCAGCGTGTCTCTCCGGCGGGCAATCCCGACGTCTGCACTGATGTCGGGCAGCACATCCCTCCGGCGGGCAATCCCGATGTCCGCACCGATGTCGGGCAGCACATCCCTCCGGCGGGCAATCCCGACGTCCGCACCAATGTCGGGCAGCGCATCCAGCCAGTGGGCCCTCCGTACGTTGGACCTGACATCGGGCAGCACGTCCAGCCGGCGGGTAACCCAAACATCCGCATTGACGTCGGACAGCATGTCCAGCCGGCAGGCAATCCACACGTCCGCGCCAACGTCGGACAGCGTATCCCGCCAGCGGGTCCTCCGTACGTCGGGCCTGATGTCGGGCAGGGCACCCAGCCAGCGAATAATCCGAACGTCCCCCTCGGCCCCGGGCAGCGCATCCAGCCCACTTTCGGTATCAATATCCCGCCCAACTCTCTACCCCCCTTCCCACCCGACTTCAAACCACACGCCATAGCGCACGCAAGTACTCACGTGAACCAGCAAGTCCGGGGCAATCCCTTCGGCGATATACGCAACCCGGAGCCTGCGCAAGTCCAGCATGGTGCACGTACACATGTGCCTGGGCCATCCGATCTTCCACCTCAAGTCCTTCCGGAGCCACGTCCACAAGCCCGCCTTGACAACGCTGACAGCCGGGCGCAAGGTGCACCTCCCTCGTCCATGCCTAGCAGAGACCAAAGGTCGGACGGTGATCTATTGTATCTTGGTAAGTCTCTTCCATTCGCCTTGCGCAGCCATGTACTTACATCACACAGGTGGAGCTAGTCCATATCCAGGTGCATCTCACGGTGCGTACGCGCAGGCTCCATATGGACTGCCGTATGGCTCGTACCCCCCGCATCCCGGTTACTCGAACCCCCAGTACATGAATGCCACCGCATATCAGTTCTCCAACGGTGGTGGGTTCCACCCCGCCATGCATGCCGGGTTCCCCTATCCTCAGCAGTACTTTCAACCTTCTTCCGGCCCGCCTCCGGGTTCAGGCGCGAACACGTCGCCTCCGCCGGTGTATCAGACTCCTGCGCAGGCCGCCGCATCCGCGTATCCTCATCCAGGATTGCGTTACGCTGATCCGGCCCCAGGAGTAGCGCAATGGCCTCAACAATACCAGGACGGCCGTCAAGTGCAGGCTATGTCTACGGGTGCCGCGCAGCCTGCGCCATTTGGTAACGCTCAGCGCATGGGCTGAGAGTGCTTGGAGTACATGCATCCCTGTCATGGACTCATGCGCGCCGTGGTGGAGTCTTGTTGCTATGTTCTTGATGTCTTCGTGCTTGCCGCTTGCTGTATGCTTATCCCTCGTAGTTGTGTTGTACATGGTTGTTGACTTGTAGCTCTGCTGCGTGACCGATATCTTGTCTGCCACATGTATCTTATGTTCTGTCTATTGACATATCTTGCCAGTATGACGTTGCAGAGGGCGCTCGACAACTTTCCAGGCAAGATATATATGTTGTTATGACAAAGCTCCGATGTACACGTGTACAGGACAGCTTCAGTGCAAGAGGTGTACCCCGAACATGTGTACGTATGTCCTAGCAGCCTCTGACTCTCAAGTGACAAGCATAGACATACCAGACATGCGGGCGAACCTACGCTCAGACAGCCGAGACATTGAGGACGCAAGAGGCATGCTCTGGACATGCGTATGTATGTCCGAGCACAGCGGACTCGCAGGTGACGAATGTAGACTTGCGGACATGCGGCCGAACCTATGCACTGACATACGAGACGGTGAGGGCGCAGGGGGGATCCTGCAGACATGCATACGTACCTCTGGCACAGCGGACTCACAAAGCAGAGGCTGAGTAGTTGTGTAGGACGTTCAGGAGGACTTGCGGTACAACGAGGACAAGATCGGACACCAGATTGGCCTCTCCGACCCTTTCTATATATGTATTTTGGTGGAGGAGTCTTAGGGGGAAGACCACCCCTCAGGGGTATTTCACATGTACAATCAATCCACCTGAGGGGTGGTTAGACCCCCTGCCTGGGGTGCCTCCTCGCTGTGAGTCGTTTCCCAGTACATTGTCGTTTCGGACTAGTCCAGCTGATGTTGACTTTGCCTCCTCAGTAGACTTGACATAGCCGTGTTGCTGCAATCTTAATCTCTACAAACATGATACTCAAGGTGGTGCTGGTCGCCCTGTGCGGTATCCTCTTCGGAGGTACTGTCCGGCCGCCCCATCCTCCAGCAAAGAACGCGGTCATCTGCTACAAAGGACAACCCATCGAATACTTCATCCGAGGTATCGCGTACTTTGGGATGGTGAGCTTGGGCGGCTTTGACACCACTTTTCACATGTTAACGAGTGATCTGCAGGTCGTCCTCGCGGCAGCCTTCTCGTACTTTGCCGCGACGATACTTATCCTGACATCCCTACCGAAACTGGAGTACCTTGTCCCATACGTGTGCCCGACAGGGCCTCGCGCCGCCGCCGCCCTGTCAGGCTACTCTCCACGCTTCATGGCCGGACTCATTCTCGTCGTCATCGGCGCCATCCTCCGCCTCTGGTCCTACCACGCGCTGGGTACCCTCTTCACGTTCGAAGTCGTGATTACCCAGGAGCATCGACTAATTAAGTCGGGCCCTTATGCATTTGCTCGGCATCCGTCCTATACAGGCGTAATGGCACTCATGCTGGGCGTACACCTCGTCCAGTTCGGGCATGGCGGGTACATCTCCGAGTGCAACATCGTCTCGACCCCGGTCGGATCCTTGGTGTACGTGTGGTGGACGTGCCTGTTCTTCGTCCCGCTGTCCTTGCTGAGAAGGTGCTTCGTGGAGGATGCGCAGCTTCACAAGCACTTCACGGATGAGTGGGTGCACTACAGGGAGGACGTTCCTTACCGGTTGATTCCTTATGTCTTCTAACGAGGCGGATGTGTTTGCGGACTAGGGCCGATAATATCGTGTATAATACATAGATTGCGTACCGATAGGATTGCGCACTTCGAGCCTCTGAATCTGTTACTTAATAGGCAGACGAGACTGCTACGAGGAGCTACTGTAGAATAGAATGTGAATGCGATTTGTATACCGTAAAGAACAACGCGCGGGGAGGATGGCTCGATTGCCCTCATCGGAAGTGGTGACATATCCATAGTTCAATTCAAAAAGTCGTATGCGAGAACCATAGAGCGTTGCTGCGTCATCTTCACACTGTGCAGGTAAGTCATAATGGCACGCAAAGCCGTACAGTAGCCCGACGGATCCGCGGCTCCCCTGGAACATGCCTGTGTCAGCCTGCAACTATCCCTGTGGATTTCCATGTGGGCGCATGAGAGCAATACGTATACGTCCGCCCGTCTTCATTCCATCGCTGACATATCTATCCACGCATGCGAGAACCTGGCACCTCCGCGGAGTCCCATGATCCAGGACGCGGGGAAGAGTCGGGGACTCATGAGCGCACAGCGCCCGCCCGCCTTAGATGTGCCTGACGTCTGAGGAGGTGTAATTTCCAGGGCGTTAATAAGCCGAACAGGAAATATGCCACGGTAGAGGCCCTCCAGAAATCTGATGAAGTTGGTAGCACGGAGCTCTCCTATCGTCGTCGGGAGGGTGGTCCAGACAGGGGACTAGTAGTACTAGTATATGAGAAGACTTCGGTGAGCTTGTCTGCTGCTTTGGAACCAGATATACCAGCTCACCAGGTCCAGTGCTACCAAGACATCGTCCACGAGTCCTGGTGATGAAGTTAGAGTGGGTCAGTCAAAAGGAGCGAGATCGTACCATACGGCCTCCGGCTCCACAAAACATGGGACGTCTTAGGTGCAGATCGAGATAGACTCCGGAGTAATATCGTGTCCAGCTTTGGTGTCGGGCTCCAGGGCACGGTACGTGCATCGGGCCTGAAGCCGCACTTGTACGGCGGACCTGGTAACTCCCAGCACACCATACCAGACCTTCTGAGTCATCTCGATTGGGTACCTTCGAAGAGATCCTGGTCCCCTTCAACGTCTACCATGTTCACCTCTGTCGCTCAGGTGTCTGCGACCCTACATTCTGCATGAGTACTTCGGCCGGTACGCCCGCGGCAGCCTGAATTGTACCATTTAGCCCGCTCGTCAGCTCGGTACGCGCAGCCCTGCACACGAGAACATGTCTGAGAGCAACACGTACCTCTCCATGCGCAGCCTCTGTAGGCGCATGCGAAAGCCCGCACCTCCGCACCTCCGCGGAACCGCCCATCGCAGTCACCGGAGAAGAGTCGGGCTCTCCGGAGCGCGCACCGCCCGCCGGTCTCTTTGTCCATGTTTGCTCCTGTGGGCGAGATGCGCGCCTGCGATACTTATCTCCGACCTCGCAGCATCACGGGAGCGGTGTGGCTACGTGCGGCCCACGCCGTTACGTGTGCCAACCACATGGGCGGCCCCTCTGCCGGCGCGAACGCGCCTTTAGGATGCCTCTGTGGCAGCTCCGGAGGTGATCATTGGTGAGGACCGTTTTGGAGACGCTTCCCTCGCCTCCTGGCCTCTCAGAGTCTCAGGATTATTGTTCGCACACCCGGAGGTGCGCGAGAACCCCTCCCATGCGGCTGCGGCACCTTTTCCGCTGGCGCCGGGCAGAGATCTTCGGCCGCCCATGCTCCACCCTGAGTCCGCTGAGTGCGATGGGGATGGAGTGCGGCACTGTTCAATTGTTGGATGCGCGACGGAATTGGGGACGCCAGGAGGCAGGGTAGGGCGCAACCCATACCGGAGCTGCCCTGCACCGGTACAGCTTAGGGCTCCGACCTCGTGAGTTCCTGCGTCTTTTGTGGCTGAGCCAGCTCCGCACGACAGAGGAGTGGACGGAACACCGTACCGAAGATAGCGAGGTATCCAATGGTGACAGAGCGCCTCGCGGGGTCTTCACTGCAGTGATCGCGACACCTGAAGTAATAATCACATTGGCATTTGAGGATGGAGTTAGACATGGACAGGGGAGATGAATACATCGCGCCTGCTGAGGAGGTGGATACAGGGGGGAATCAATACATAACAAGGCATACACTCAGCGCTCGCCGTTCGACAGTCTAGTGGACGATGAACGGCGAAAAGGGAACAAGGAAACGTCGGACAGGATCAGGGACGCAACAGGGTTATTCAGGGTGTAGCATGACAACATGCGAGCACAACACAAACACAAAGGAGGGACAGCGGTGGGCGACGGGACGGAAGCCTGAGCGTCAGAGACGGACAACACGAGCAGACTGACGGAGACCCACTGGCGCGGGGGTCAGGGCCAAAAGTTCAGAGGCGAGAGGGGGAAGCTGAGCGGGGTCGTAACGGGCGGCGGAATAGACAGTCAGATGCGAGAGCCGTGCTGGGGGATCATGGAGTCGGCGCGGAAGGACGAGTCGCCCTCTGCGCGGTAAGAGGAGTCGCCCTCGGTGTCCCGCTCCTCGGCGGCGTCAGTGAACATCTCCGTGGTGACTCGCACGTCGATGACAGTGGGCAGCTTGTGCACTTGGGGCTGCTGAATGCGAAGAACCGGTCTGCTCAGTGCCAGGGATGACAAACCGCAGACTGTCCGGCCCACTCACGGGTGCCTTGGCTGGGAAGTTGTCGTCCTTCTCGTTTGGATCGAACACCTTCAGCCCAAATGAGCCAGTCTCGAAGCCTTCCATGCCGCGGTCGAGGAGCGATCGGCGCGCGTTGAGCCTGCGGATCGAGGTATCAGAGTGACCCTTGCAAGTGATGAACGCGGGACACGTACACTGCCAGGAGCGAGTTGGCGTACACTAACGGACGGTGTTAGCGTAGGATCGACGCAAGGGTGAAATGGTAGGACATACTCTTTGAGGAGGCGATGTCGATGCCGTAGTATATCAGGGTCTTGGGAGACAGAGTCGCCTATTCGCCTGTTCGTCAGACAAGAGACGCGCGTAGCTGCAGAAGACTCACCGCGAGCATGGCTGCGAAGTTGAGGATGCTGAGAAGGATTGAGTTCCGCTATCTACTCGTCGTGACGCAGTCCTACTCACCCGTTGAGGAGACCTGAGAGCCGCAATGAGAATGCGTACAAGTTCCAAGATCAACAAAGAGACTCACCAGTATTGATGGTGTACACGATCAAGGTATCGATGAGGGAATCCGTCCTAGTCGTCGTCATTGTGCTGCGACCAACGAGGAAAACGTGTTGTACTCACTTCCTGAAGCCCGTGCGGCATCCGTGCAGATAGTAGGTGAGCGTACTCGTCGTGACGGTGTCGATGACGACTGCAGTCCCGAGAGAACAGGGAATGATCCACTGTAAGATCGTCAACGTCCGTGCACGTAGGCAGACATGAGCTCTAGTCAAACCTTGAAACGGTCCGTATATGCAGCGAACGTGACCGCGATGAACCTGCAACGATTCTGTGAGCATGGGGAGGAACCGCTGATGAGTTGCGGACGTACGTCTCGATGGTCGCAGCTAATGGAGACCCATCAGAATACACCCTCGCAAAACAGCAGGGACGAGAGGTTCTCACCGAGACAGAAGCAGGTCTCCGTGACCAAGAGAATCGCCTGTAAGGACAAGTGGTCAACTAGAAGCCAGAGGGAAGGCAGATTCTTGGAGGTCGACAGACCATCACAATCATGAGGTAGATGTTCCTGTTCCCGACTGCAAAAACGTGAAGTTATTAAACGAGCGAATGGACGCATGCGAGATGCCAACGCACTCAAAAAGATGCGGCGCGCGAAGAAACTGGGACGGATGTGAGTGCGCAAGAACCGCTACCTAGCGCGGCAGGTACGCACATATGGGTGATCGCGATGACTACTCCCTGTATGTTGGCTCAGTTACAGCGACCAACATCGCTTCTGGAGAATGTACTCACCGTCGTGATGATCGTCAGCTGCACAGTAGCGGGTAGGTTAGCTGTGCGAGCGTCCGTGCTATGACGCCACTCACCCTCATAGACCTATAGAGTTCAGGGTTAACTCCGCTGAGGCAGGAAGATTTTACGGGCTCACCAGACACCAGATAAGAGCCTCTCTGGATTGAAGTAGTTGGATACGAGATAGAAATAGCTGCCAAGACATCGTCAGCTTCCAACCTCCCACATCTTGTGGGAGGGAGCCTACCAGACATGCATCGATAAAACCGTGTGGAAAGTGTCTAGTAACCTATTGAAAGGTCAGTGAGCCGTTTCGAGCGCTGCACACAGCGCTCTCTCACCATATACCCGCCACCTATGAGTCAAGTAGTCAGCGAACCTCTGCGTAGGCGTGGCGCAGGTACGTACCATCAGCTTGAGGATTAGCGGATCCGTAGGGTACAACCGGTAGTATCTATAAGTCTGATGGCTCGTCAAACCATAAAGTCTACAGTACAAGCGTCAGTAGGGTGCTCGGTTCAGTGAAGCAGAGATCGCGACGTACACGGCCCCGAGGATTGTCCCGACGAGGACCGCTCCGAACGTGTTGTCGAGGGACGGAACTTGCGGCAGTAGCAGGGACATCTCTCTCGCGCTCGATTGGAGGTGAAGGCTTGGTCGAGTGTGACCTCGGGAGAGTAACGCGCTATAAGAGGGTCGGTGAAGAAAGTTCATCAAGATGGGCGCGGTCGCATCGTGGTCCGACGACGCGTCCTTGTGAAAAGGCAGGCTTCGCTCTGCACACTCACCCAGCACAACAGGCGCATACGGGTCACAAGGCGCTGAGAGGGCCCCTTGAAAAGGTGGGTGCTGGTGCTCGATGCCCGGATCGGATGGAACGGGACACCGGATGCTGGAACGACCAGAGACAGCGCCTCGGGAGCTGATTGAAACAGCTAGGTCCACCAAGACTTCGACAAGAAGTGATTTGAGAGAGCGCCGGGATGCTCCATGGAAGATTGGGGATCGCTCGTGAGAGGAGTGGACACACTTTAGTCGGGCGGCGTTGTGGAAGAAGCATGCACTGGTCGCGCCGGAGTGGTTACATCTTCATCGCATAGGTAGAGAGGAGTTCTCACTGCAAGTTAGGACCCATGTAGGCCGATTCTACGTCGACAGGGAGGTAAGTATGCAGTCACTAGAGCCTATCACAAGTAGGAGAGACGGACGTCAAGAGCGCAGTTTACCGAGTCCTTGAATTTGTCTGCGCACCATTTCGGAAGCTATAACGGGAGCTAGATCCGAGCTGGAATCCCCGATGTCCCTGTTTCGTGGCTTCCCTGCAGCGGATTGCCCCATCTTGTTGGGGGCGGTGCGAGAGGCTAGCATGCGTTGGGTTGGCAGTCGGCGCAGGCCCAGATACCTGCAGAAGCTCAGGGTCAACTGCCATATCGTCGTTGGAAGAACAACACTGGCACATGTGAGGTTGGCAATAACAGACACCCACCGAAGGGGTCGTGGGTCGTCGGACGGAAGCTATGTACGCCTTGTGAAGATAATAAGCGAGGCGTCTCCGAGTCGGGTGCTACGGAGCACTCACCTTACATACTGGGAGCCACCGCGACGTAGCAAGCCAGGGAGCGTCGTCCGTAAGATCTACATTATGCCGAATGCGGTGGTCCTCGCGGTCGAGCTGAGCATTCGACGTGCAGCGCAGCAGACGACGATGCCAGTGAGGTTCGCGGGTGAAAGACGCCGGAGATAGCCGCAGATGCGATGACCGGATATGGCCAGGCAGGCTCCCACGGGTTTGTGGGTGCATGCGAACAGGCAGGCGTCTGCGTCAGGAGCTTGGACCACCCGAGCGCGGACGGAGGACAGGTTGCATTCATGCTGCTTCGCTCCGTGTTGGAAGACCGGGCTTCCATCATGGTTTCCGTCCACCTGGCACCGCGCGCGGCGAGGAAGCAGCCCAGGTTCTCGCGCAGCCTCGGGCCATCCTTCCCTCGCCGCGACGCGTGCCGACTCTCCTTCGTCCTCAAACGACCCGCCCTTCTCTGCACGCATTCCCCGCACCTTCCCATCCTCCTCCCACCCGCTCTCCCGCTGGCACCGCTGTACTTGACTGTCTTTTCTGCTCTGAACTCCCGCCATGGCCAGCTCAGGTGCCCCTGATTTGGTTATCTTTTCCAAAACGGATCCCGAGGATCCCAAGAATTGGTCCCGGTGGCGGAAGAGAGTCGTCGTCTTCTACGTCTGTGCACTAGCACTGTGCTCGTAAGTATCTCCAACACTATTGCTACAGGGCCCTGCTCTCATGTCTGTGTACTTCCAGTGCGTTTGGGTCGTCCATCTATGTGAGCTACGCCTCAGCTATAGTGCATCCACCATAAGCTGAACTTGTACAGGCCACAGCCGAGCTGCAGATTCGCGCCAAGTATGGCGCAAATGCGGATACGGCTAGCTCAGGGCTTACGGTATACGTTCTCGGGTTCTCCTTTGGGCCTCTCGTCTGTAAGTCTCCCTCTCGAGTGTGCACTTCGTATATACCCGCTAACCTTTGGACCCGCAGGGGGTAAGACAGCAAAACCCTCAAGAGTCTTTAGTGCATTCTGACATGACTTGCAGGTCCTATGAGTGAGATCTACGGGAGGAAGCTGCCATACATGGTGTCCTGGCCCCTCCTCATGGGTGAGTTGCGACGCACTAACTGGCCGTGGACCGAGACTGACGGTGGAGATCCCGCTTAGCTATGAGTGCGGTGGACGCATTCGTCGATAACTTGGCTGTGATCATCGTCTGTACGTATCCTGAAGCAGCGAGAGCGTCGCTCCGGAGCTGAGACATCCTTCAGTCCGGTTCCTCACTGGGGCGGCGGCAGCATGTGCCCTGAACAAGTACGTTCCTCATGCTACGTTCTCAGATCGTGCACTCAATCCATTTCTCAGTGGCGGAGGAATCATGTCGGAGTATGTGTCTCACCCCGCCATCCCGAATATGTACTCACCTCGGCCTAGCATGTACAACATCGTCGATATGCAAGCTCAAGCTATAGGTATGCAATTTGTGCATCTGCCTATCGGATCTCTCTGACCCATTCACAGCCATCTCTTGGTAGTACGTGTCGTGTCAGCACCGTCTTATTCCCTCTTCGTGACTGGACTTTCTCAGCGCGGCATCGATCCTGTCCGGGCCTTGTGTTGCACTCGTCATCGGCTTCTTCATCGTCGCGTACGCTGGTCCCAAGTAAGTTCCTCTTGCGCCCTTCTTTCTTTTGGTCTATGTCTGACGAGATCTTTAGCCTCTGGGCATTGCGGGTGTTCTTCTTCTTCACCATCACGACGTGGCCGCTTGTGATCCTCCTCCCCGAGACTCACGGCCCGACTATCCTCGCGGCGCGCTCCAAGAAGCTTCGCAAGGAGGGTCGGCCGAACGCTCGCGCCGCGCACGAGCTGAAGCACCAGACGAAGGGCGAGTTGCTCCGTATCCACTTCGGACGGCCAGCGAGTGCGTTGTACCGTTCACGTCTTTGCGTCGTTTCACTCATCGTTTTGTCATGTTACCAGAGATGTTCATCACGGAGCCGATTATCCAGGGCGCTGCCGTCTGGACTTCGCTGTCATACGGTATTGTCTAGTATGTCGCCTCGTCCACACGCATGTGCTACCTCTGACGGCTCGCCTACAGCTTCTTCTTCGAAGTTTACACCATCGTCTTCTTCGAGCAGGTATGTCCACTTATGGTTGCGGTATCATAGCGTGAGTCTGAATCCCCATACAGAAACGCTTCCGTCTTCAATTCACCGGACTTCCCTTCATTGCGATCATCATCGGCACCGTCGTCGCGGCAGCGTTTTACGTCCCTCTCGTGAAATACTTCCAGGCGATCCCGTTGCCTACCTATATCATCCCCAAGGAGACACCCAAGGACGCCCCCGAGATGCGGCTCAAGCTAGCTCTGTTTGCATGGTTCGTCCCTCCGTTCGCTCGTCATTTGGTCGCGCTGAGCATTTGACCAGTGTCATGATGCCCATCTCTCTCTTCTGGTTCGCATGGTGAGCTGATCTCCGTTAGTTTCAACGGGCATGTTCTCACAGAGACGACCTAGGACGAGCGGCGGTAATGTGCACTGGATCGCCCCCACACTCGCGGGAGTGCCCTTCGGCTTCGCTACGATCACGATCGTACGTCGTTCTCTCTGCTACCTGTACGCGACCAATGCTGACTGCAATCCTTCCCTTGAATGTGACGATCGCAGTTCTTCACTTTCCTTACCTAGTACGTACTCGAACGCATGCGCTCTGTCCACACGCTGACACGATCGCTCGTCATTTACCCCTGCGCAGTACGTCGCAAACATACACGATATACGCATCCAGCTCGGGGGCGTGTAACATCTTTGCCCGGTGCTTGATCGGGTCCTTCTTCCCGATCGTCGCGCACTCCATCGTCGACAATCTCGGGTCCGAGTGGGGAGGTGAGTCCTTGCGGTCCATTCCTCGCTTCTCCTCCCGTGCAGCAGTGTCCTTGTCACCACATCTGCCCCTCTCACCGAGTTCTTCATCGTGAATGTCACCGCTGATGCACTATTTCTCCGCATACAGTGTCCGTGTTCGGCTTCATCTCTCTGTGTCTCCTCCCGATCCCGCTGGCCTTCCTGCGCTGGGGCCCCACGCTCCGCGCACGCTCGCCAATGGCCAAGGAGGCGAACGCGATCGTCGCGAAGATGCGCGCGCAGGCCGCCGCTGCTGCGAAGAAGGCGCAGGAGCAGGCTGCCGCCGCCGCCGCCGTCGCGGCGGAGAACGAGAAAGCCCGAGTGAACATGGACCGCGACAGCAGCGATGCGGAGACGGTGACGAAGCTGAACGTGCTGACGAACACGCAGGAGGCCAAGTCTGTTTAGCCTTCGGGAGCGGGTCGGCCGCTTGTGGCCTGCCCGGGACGACTGGCGGAGATAAATGGAAAATCAAGATATACGACATCGGTGCTGGTACCGGTACGCAGATGGATACAGTACCAGCCCCCAATCAACCTCAGACAAACACACTCTCGGCACGTCTCTTCAGGATCCTGCGACTCGGGTCTACCCGTCTTGCGATCTGAGACTTTTACCTTCCTCTTTCTCTACTTCCAACGTCTTGGATAGCTACTCCTCGCTCTTCTTCCCTGTACACAGTATCAGGTTTGCCTCCTCCTCTTTTCCTCCCTTGCGCCCCTCAGCCGCTGCTCGCCTTTCCCGGACTCGTGCTTTGAGCATGAGCATGACTGTCCGGCGTTCGTCATCGCACACATGCACCCTTGCCTATTAGTATCATGTCCGGTGTCCCGCGTCCACGCGCTGTTTCGTGAGCGTGTGCTATTGCTTGACCTGGACACCACTCGTAGTGGCACATGTAGCTCATCCCTTTCGATGCATATGCGGAGAATGAGCATGCAAGCTTGATTGTCGTACCTCACAGCGAGCGATTTACCCGATATAGAACCGACCGCGGAGCAAACCGGAGCGGCTCTGCCCATGGCCGCCGCCGGTGTCAACATGTCGTCGGCCCAGTGCTCGACGTCCAGCAGGACTTCTCTGGTTCCCATCTGCCACACTCTGAAAACTTGCTTCGTTGAACGCACACGCGCTGGTTTTGTCTTGTGGAAGATCCGCATCTGGGGAGCTCCCGGTTGCCTGGGGACATCGGACAACTCGGCTTCCACCTGCCGCGCTTGATGCTTGAAGGCTGAAGCTTCGACTTCATATCCGCGGTCCTCGGCTACGACGACGACGACTTCTTACGGCTCTCACGCGACACGATGAAGGTGGCTGGAGGACTGGGATGCCGTGTATGAGATGTCTCGGAGACGGAGTGTACGGCGCTGCGCGCACGCCAAGGTCTTTCTTCGATTGTCATATCTGGGTCCCATTGCGCTCGAGTGGCTTTCAGGGCTGCAGACCCGTCGTACGGCTTTGGTGCGCGTGTCCGTTTTGGCGGGGTGCGAGCTGCTTCTGTCTTTTCGGTGACGACTGTGCGCTGCTCCGTCTGTGGGAGTGTCGTGGTCGCTGTCTTGGAGTGCTACACGCGACGCAGGGCGGCGCGCATGATTGTCGTTTCTCGGTGTCGAAACCTGTAGCTGCTCACTCGAGGAGGGTGTCCCTCACGCTTCTGAAGAGTCTTGATCTTCGATGCAGAGGGAGATGGTCCCGGAACGTTGTTCGTGCCATTGGATGCTGCTTGCGAGTGTCATTGGAGATTGTCTATCTGCCCGTCGGGTCGCTCTGCGAGTGTATGTTGCTCATGCTGATGTTTGGCTCTAGTGCATCGCTGTGGCCGTCGAGCGTGCACCCCGCCCCTGGTCGCGGCCACAGCGATGCACTAGAGCCAAACATCACCAGTCTGTTTCTCCTCCGCCTCTGTCGAGCAGCCCGTTTTTAGGACAAGGACCTCCGTTCCCCTGCACGGTCCGCTCGCCCTTCTTGCAGTGCTTCCTTCATAGGGTCGGTCATCGGCGCAGGCTTCCCCAGCTGCGATTCTGTGACGGATGTGGCGAGCTCTCGTCTGGTTCCGATCGTGCCCTCACTCTTCGGCCGCCAACTCATGCAGTCCGCCTCCGGAGTAGAATGGACACTAGCTGCAGTGCTCACCGTGTGGCGACTACTACTGGCACTATCGATATATTCATGAGGACTCATCGCAAGAGAAAGACTGCAAGACAGTTGGAAGGGTCGTACCTATTGCACTTCAAGTTCTCGACCCACCGAGCGATGTCCTTCGCGGATTGGCGGACAGACCCCCGCATGCTTTGCTGGCAGTGGCACGCCCGGGCATGTTTTAGGAGTGAGTACTGTGGTCGAGCACGCATGCACAGGCCTATTCACTAACCGTGTGCTGTTGTTATCGCGCCTATGTACGACATAGCTCCTGAAGCATGAGTAACACCTGGGTACATACACACATACTGAATTGGGAGGACCGTGCGTACATGGGTCAGCATGAGCACAACGCTATCCCGCCGTCCGCCACCGGAATCCGCAATGGAAGTCTGCTCGGCAGCGACTTCGACGAGATCAGGAGAGTGAGCGCGACGTAGAGTCCTCGGCCGCGAGCGATAGGTGTAGTATGGCGAGCGCGGACCCGAACACGCATCTTCGTTAGGTTCGAGATCAGTAGGAGGCCCAAGATGGGACCCCGCCGCCCGGACGGCGCTCGCGAACATGCTCCTCTACGCATATTGTCGCTCCTGTCGTGATCGATTGATCATTGGAACGTGTCTTGTTGCACCTCTGTCATGTCTACGCTCGCCAACGATCCATCGTGCGCTTGAAAGATAACCATAGTCATCATAGATATATACAGCCAGCTCCGGCGTCTTCGTACAACAACTTCCCTCGGATCCCATAAAGACAGTCAATGTAAACCGCGACGAGGATACATGGCGCTCGGTGCGCTCACGTCACTTGCCGGCTCGCTCGATATCCGCGTGGATATCCTCTACCGACTCGGACACGGCGCGCACAAGCTGAGACTTGCCGGAGATCTCGAGGACCATCGACTCGGTGGTCGCCGTCGGGTCGACCTGTCGCCGCGCAGTTGCTCAGCTTCAGGACACGAAACAACGAAACAAGCGAGGCGGGCTGGGCTCACCGAGTGTTGACACGCACGCGCGGAGGGGTCATCATGATTCCCGAGTCCTCTGGGGTGCTCGGGTCGATGCTGAAGCCGAAGGGCGAAGTCTCGATGAAGGGGCCCGAGCACTTCGCTGCGAGGGATTTCCGGGAGTTCAGGCTGGACGTCGGAGGTCAGATAGGTTCGTGCATGTATGCGCGAGGAGGTCGTAGGACACTCACGCAGCCATGAGGGTGTTCGCGTACACTAGGAGTATGCAGCTGTCAGCACAGTTCACGCCCCCGGGGGAGTGTGGGACTTACTCTTGGTGCCGGGGATGCCGAAGCCGATGTAGATCAGGTCTCCGGGACGGGTGAAGGCCTAATGAAGCACTGTCAATGATGACGGGAAGAGACGCGGAGGGGTAACACGCACGAAGAGCAGCGACAGCAGATTGAAGACACTGGTGGTCGGAAACATGACCGTTCAGTCGTGGACGTCGCATCTGCGTATGATGTGTGGAGGGCACTCACCCCGTCAGGAAGCCTACGACCGTCAATTCAATCCCAGTCAGTGAGACGAACAGGAGCAACACGACATACTTCGCACCTGTATTGATAGAGTACATGATCATGACATCGAGCATCGAGTCGGTACTGCATCGCGATGAGCTTCTCGACGGAACGGGTGAGGCGGGAGGCCTACCGCTTGACACCAGTCCTGCTGCGACGAAGGATGTGGATGAGGGCGATCGTGAGCAAGATGTCCGCGGTGACCGCCATTGTCGAGCCGGTGGAGACCAGCCACTAGAAGTGAGTTCGTAGAGAGTACAGGTCGTGGTGCGAATAAGAGCGTACGGTAACGTGCTTGAAGCCTTGGAACGACGGGATGATGAAGCTGCGTGAGGACGACCCATTCAGCGGTGGGCTCGCTGCGGGAGACGATGCGGACTCACGCTTCTGCGGTGGCGGCTAGGAGCTGGTCAGAGTTGGCTGTGACATCGTGGATCGTGCTCTGACATACCTCCGAAGAATCCTTGATACGAGCACCATAGAACACGTTGTTAGGGAGAGTGAAAGACGAAGATCGAAATGCCACGGCTTGCCTAGTTCCAAAACGCATAGAATTACCTGGCGGGGATGCGTCCAGGTCAGACAGAGTTCGCAGGCAAGGTAAGGGTCGATACTCACTGCCACTCCAACAACTATCCTATACCGGACGCCCACTGGATGATATGTCAGTCCAGTAAAACATCAGGTTCTTCCATGCACGGCAGTACTCACTGATGTACACCCTACGAGCGAAAAAGCTGCGAATTCAAGAGTGGATAAGAGACGAGGAAGAAGGTAACGAGGACTCAGGATAGGGTAGTCCATACCTCTGACTCGCGGTCATAACAAAGCCCTGCGCAGAAGAACCGTCGGTCAGTCCTGGATCCTACCATAGACGGCGGCGTCGCTTACGGCGACTAGAGGCATGGCCTGTCAGGGAACACAATGAGCACGCGGACCAATCTGAAGGTCAGGTCGTGGCTTACATTGATTGACCTGTTGGACGCATGAGCTCAAAGCGAGTGATGCGAGGACGCCACAGCTCACCAAGTGCCGCGAAGGAGAGCCCGAGGATCGAAGTAGTTTGTGACGAGGTAGTAATAGCTGAGCAAAGTCAGTTCTCTGCCGGGCAGCGCCTCCAATGGGGACGGGACTAACCAGCTGTGCATTGTCATGATTGAGGTCAGGGTTTCTAGCACCCTGCAGGATGTCCCTTGAGTCATTTGTCGACTTGTGCGATCAGGTTCACTCACAAAACGACGACAACCTGCGGAAGTCATATAATGAGCTGTACTGCAGAGCTACATACCCATCGCGAAACACATACCAGGCTCTTCAGGATCTTTGGGTCCCCTGGGTACATGCGGAAATATCGATATGACTGATGCAGTGTGAGCCCGTATAGTCTGTGTTCCCCTCGTCAGGCAGAGCACTGAGAGCGACTTCCTCATACAATCGGCACTCACATAAGGGCTATGAAGGTCCCAATGAGAACCGCGCCAAAGGTATTGTCCAAAGCGGGGACCAGGGGGGGCAGCGTGAGAGGGTTGAGCGGGGGCGTCGCTGTATCCGTAGAGCTCGGTGGCGCTGCCATCTTGTCTATCGTCGCGGGTAAACCGTGCGCAGAGGGGGGTGAGGCCGACCCCACATATACCCTCTACTCGGATCCACTTCAGAGGCGGGCGCCGCGCGCTCATAGCCATCTCATGGCCACCCACAGCGGGAATTTTGATTTTGGAGGGGAGATCCGTGAACATGTTGGCTTCAGAGCGAGCGCATCCTGACATAGCGCAGGAGCAGAGAACACCTCCACACCGCGCTCGTAGGAGAAGCATCCCAGCGCCGAAGAAGAATCACTGTTTTGATATGTGGGATGTGAAGACGCTTCGAAAAAGGTCCGAATGCAACAGACAAGACTCACCATCCTCGATTTCGATCCAGCTGTTCGAGGTCCGAACATGTGGGCGAGCCGCACATCCTGGAGATATGGAAAGTATTGAGCGGTCTATCTTCTGGGGCATGCATCCTACGGCAACTAGGGCAAGTACTTGACGTGGCGCCCGACGTAGTGGGCCAACACGAAGCACATTGCAAAGATTCAAGTGGTGAGGAATCTCCCTAGAATGTCGGCACTGGGCTGGGGTCCGAGTTGCAATTGAGATATTTGTTCCCGCAATGGCAGTCATCCTGAGGACATGGCAGACCACATCGCCTGCGATTTTGATCATGGATGAATCTGCTCATACTGATGCTTCTGCCCAACAAGAGCTCCTCCGAGGGCGTCGTCTCAGGCTGATAGCTGGGGAAGGAACAGGGGCGTTGATCCCGTCGGAGGGGTCTCCGCCATGGTCGACGGCGGTGTCTGAAGCATGTCGCGAGCTATTAGCGCCATCAGTTGCGGGATCAGTGTCGTGAGGGTACGCGGGAAGTGGTGGTGTGTTGACTGAGTATCTATGAGAGCCTATATGAGTGATCTATCTGGACGGATACCTGCGGACTCACTGGGCGCGGGGGTCAAGCTGGCGAAGAGTCTACTGCGCCAAAGAGTGTGGAGAAAACGACGTGTCAGCGACGACATATATCTGGCGTTCCCAGGGTGTCGATGGGAGCTGATTCCGAACGGGTCGGTGACAGACTCTTCAATTCTCTCACACAAGTGCGAGTTGTGCGACGACCGACCTTGCCCCCGTCGGTCGTCCCGATATAAGTACCGGAGAGAGGCCACGAGCATACTAGTTCGAGGAAGACCTCCAGTTAACTCCCTTGAGTAACTTGAACAGACTGAAGGTGCTCAAGGGAAGGCAGATCTATGACAGCGTGGCGACCTAGCAGTAGTCCCAGTAGGTCAACTGCTGCCAGTCACTCGTGGAGGGAGGGGAGTGCTGAAGTGGATTCGCACGCCCCTTGATAGACGCCACGGAATTCCTGCCTCCTCCTCTCCTCCTCTCGCTCGTTCTCGGGCCAGTCCTAAGTCCAGACTGAATCGGCACCTGGTCAGTCACATATGCTTGAGCATATTTGGTAACATTGGACTCACTGATGGGACCGAACCAGAAGACAGGCTCCGTCGCAACTAGATCTACTGGCACTGGCAAACCAAATCGCGCACCTGGCAGATTCCTCTCATGCGTACAGCCTGGTCGAAGCATCAAACTACCAACAGGGCATTGTCTTGTCTTTATGGTGCCCCTCAGCCGTACAAGATGAGCCGTACCTGATAGGAGACCATGGTCTCCGCTTACAGAAGGTATAGGCCGTCAAGTATCACCGACGAGACCTGCGAAGACACGCGGACTTTGAGCGGTATCTTGAATGCGCACGGTTGCTCCGAATGGGCGGGAAACAGCATCTCTGTCTCGTCGCCGCTGTCGACCGGATCTTCTACCACACCTCTACCTGGTACATCTTCTCAGTTATCAACACATCGCGTCCTTCCCGATGTGGGGACTCCGGTCGGCCAGCATGCCTTGGATATTTCGGCGAATTTTCCAGTGAGTGCCTTCGATTTCATATGCCATCCTCGCTGTCTTTGTACTCTGTTAACGCTCTCTTCTTGGTAAAGGGTACCTTCTGTGCGGCGGACCGATCTATTTGGTTGCATCTCGGAGGGACCAGATACCTCTTCTCTCGTCAGCAGGCTGCAGTACATGGTATGAGCCTAGCCATCGCTTACGTGCTTCCGATATCGCTCACTCGGGCAACGAGATACCCTGAGTAGAGCCTTTGGCGTTATGTTTGATATCATGCTGCGTCCATCGTGCGGTTTTGGCAGTTGCGAAAGTATGTTGCACGGCCCCTTGCGCGCTTCTCAAGACACATTATAATCTCCTGCGCATACTCGCCTTCCGTAGCATCCCTCAACTAGCTATGGCCGCGTCGGATCCCTCCTCGTCCCTCGCTTCTCACCCGTTTCTGCAGGTCCCCTCGTTGGACAGTACCTATGGTGCGGTACTCATTGGTACTTTTGTGAGCTTGATGTTCGTGTTCACCTCGCTATAACCTATGGCATGCGCTCACAAAATGATTCATAGCCTCTATGGGGTCACTCTTCACCAGATATACAGGTACTTTCGCACTTATATCGACGATCCGATGGTCTTGAAGGCAATGGTACGCGACCGTTGTACGGCTCTGCTCAAGTTTTGACTCATACATCTTATCAAGGTCACCTGCGTACTGTGAGTGCTGCTGTGGGATGGTAGCTTTGACCGTGCACTTACAGCTGGGTGACAGCCTGCTGGAGACCCTCGTTTCAATTATGACAATGCATACGTGGTGCGATATGCTCATATGTCTTTTTCATCCTTTCTCACTCCAGCCAGCTACTACTACTTGATCACTTACTATTTCCAGCCTACTGTCCTTTTGGTTGGCGTATGGTACGTGAACAGGCATAATGCGCTTCCCGAAGATGCTGATCGTATGCATCTAGGTCAATGAATGTGAGAGATCAATGTTCCCGCTCAAGTGGTGGCTGGCTGATGTGACGGTTAGGCTATTCCTGCAGTGTCGGTTAGTCATCTGCACTCGTATACGATGTTACTTCGCCACTCCTTGCTAAGCACAACACCTGTATAGGGTGTAACCATAGCCGTAACTCAGAGGTCCGTGATATTCTGTCCATGTGTATGAAGAAGCTGACCAGACTCTTGAAAGCTTCTTCGCACGTCGGGTCTATATCTGTGCGTTCCGTCAACTCATCAGTTTGGTATATATGCGCAGCTGACGGTTTCGTATCTCAGTTGGACCTCGCTATAGGGCCGTAGTTGCTGTGGTGGTGAGCCTGCAAGTCTCCATACGCTATTGCGACCTGATTCAGATCTCGTTCCAGGTGGTTTTGACGATCTGTGAACTCGGCACGTATACCGCTTGAATTTATCATGATAGTTCACTAATTTAAGGCGCGCACCATGCTGCAGGCTTCTTTGTCGGTGAGTCTCCGTGTACTCTAATGTGTATGTCTACTAACGGCTCTCCTACCAGCTGCCACCGTAGAAACGTAAGCTCGCCGCGCTTGACGTACACCGAATGATATGCTTGATGACTTCGCTAGGTTTGAAGTCGAAGATTACGAATCATTCAAGCATGTCACCGTGAGTCTTCATCGATGCTTCATCTTCGCTCTGCACCTGCCCATGCCTCACTGCATGCGTTTAGTGGCTAATCTCAACTGCGGCGGCCATATCACTTGCCGAGGACGTCCTGTTGACCACAGTATTGATATACGCTCTATGTCGAAGCCGAAAGGGAATCAAACGGTGCGACGGTAACCATACTGTGGGCGGAGCAGAATTAGCTAACGCCAATGAGCACAGTACCAATGCCATGATCGATGTGATGATCATGTACACCATAAATACAGGTCAGTGGGCTCAGATCCCTCCCTCCGTTCCACCCTCATCGCTCTGTTACAGGCTTTTTGACAAGGCACGTCACGCCCTTTTGTGCCCGTGCATCAACATTTCACATACTTGACGTTCTCCAGTGTATTCAACTTCCTGTATATGTTTTTCGTGAGTCTCCTACCACTACCCATGGCCAGGCAAACTCCTGATTGATTGTTCTGGAGTCCTTGTCCCGTCCCGACGACATGGTGTACATCGGCATTGGGATAACCGCTCTCAAAAGTACGTGTACTCCATCATCAGAAAAGACATGCCTCATCTAATCCATGCCTAGTCTACTCAAACTCTCTCATGGCCGCGTAAGTAAACTGGACTCGTCAATCTCTTCGTAGGTTCTCACGAGCGCAACCCTTAGACTGAACTCCCGGGAGGCCCTCAAGGCCAAAATCTCAGGCGTATACATAGAGACCTCTCACCCCGGTCTTGACGGCCAATCCGAGAGCCCGACCGTACTTCGAGGAGTGCACGTAGAGGCTTCGGTGGGTGCATGTCCTTACAGCTTCCAAGATTTCAATAGCATGACGACCTGCATCATACAGGCCAACACAGCATCATCGTTCGAATCCGTGGTACTCGAGCTGTCGGCCAAACCGCAGCTTCTAGCGGTCCCATACACGGCGGAAAATCGGGAGGACGCTCTCCACAACTCAGCACAGTCCGAATAATATGTCGGCCGGTGAGTCACTGCGCATTGTAGTTGCTCAGTTCGACGCGACTGATATACCGTTTCGAATACGACAGCCGAAAGACAGCTGATAGCGGGAGTCTGCCATACTACTTCGGCCCATGTCGACCAGGCTTCCCCTGCTCAGGCTACCGAGGCTGACAATATGTACTGTTGATCTGCAAGAACACGATGTCTCTGCGCGGCCAGCTCTCCGATTCCCGTATGAGTTCCTGTCTTGGTCCAATATGTTTCATGTCTATATCGGTTATCTATTTTTCTGGAAGGCTTTCAGTATAGCTGCCGTTCTCGTAAAGGCTTTTCCTCCATCCAGAACGAGTACTCGACGACTTGGGTTTTCGCGAGACGTTTCAGAGCTCCAGAATTGAGAACAGGGACCAAATCAGTACTAGTCCAACAGTGGCATAAGAAGCCTGAGGTCCTCAAGAGATCCCGTACTATGCATGCCGCTGCAGTTGTCCGGTAACTGCCGAAGCTGGGTTAGAACCTTGGAAGCGCCTCGGATACCAGACCTCTTCGACTCCGAGGAGCCGCTCTGCAACGACACACTTCCCATCCCTACATCAGATGCAGAGATACACAGGTAATCTGGCCGAAGTCGAGCCACGATGTGACGGAACGCCGGTGTTCAGTGACCTCGAGCGTGCCCATCATCTCAACTGTCTCCCCATTGACAGATTGAGCGAGCGGCGAACACAGGCTAGTCCCACACGAACACATGAAGATAGTGCGGAAGACAGTGCACCAGATGAGCACCCTTATCTCCGAATCCTCCCTGCGAAACTTACGCTCAACTCCCTTTCACAGTAGCTCCCTCGGCCTGGGCATGCCGCTACGAAGACCATCATCCGGTCAAAATCAGATCCGCCCGTCCGCCTGCATTTCGTAAGGTTGGTCTGCACCCCTTCCGGCTGTGAGCGTTTTGCTCGGCTTCTCCATCAATGGGGGCACCGTTAACTACGCCGCTCCTTCTCAGCTCCTCCGAGCTCTGGACAGTGCAGCCTCGTCGTCCTGCTCTCTTCCCGTCCGCCTCTCACCAGCACTGTCATGAGCAACGCAACACCCACCGTATTCCTTTCAATACCCAAAAACCCCGCGGAGGATGTCATGGGCGGCGTGCTGATCACGATCTTTGTGGCGTGCATGTGCGTGTAGTCTCCTTCGCGTGCTGCGGAAGTACAAGCGCCCTTTCTGAGTCTCCAAGCAGCCTGTACGGGATGACGACCTTGCAGACCTTCATATACTCCCAACAGTCGAACCAGGACGGCCCATCCTTGAAGTTGCTGGTACGTTACATGCTTCTCTACTCACGATGTATTTCTCAGGAGCACTCACATCTGGCACGCAGGTATTCGCGGTGTGGTTAGCTGATTGTCACTTGCGATACATCGGCATTCATCTCACTCTTCCCCTCGGTCAATTAAAGGTTCATGGAGACGCTACACACGGCGTTCTGCATCAAATTTATCTACGGATATCTGGTATCTGGCTTCGGCGATATTCTGAACTTCGTACGGGTCGATTGGTGAGCCTTGTATCCTCGGACTCTTGCCTGACATAATCGAACTGATGTCTTCCGCATGTCAAGGGGAGTCGGAGTGAGCACAAACTGCCTTCGCTTGGTCCCTTCTGACCGTGGCTGCGTTACTCTGGCTAGGCAGCGGTGCTCTGTAGCGTACGTCGTTCCCTCGAGGTGCGGGTCCGCGTTCAATATTCATGTCCCTTCGACAGGTACTGGTTGGCCTGTGCGTGCAAGGGTAAGGCTGAGAGCAGCTCGTTTCTCGAAATTTGCTGAGGAGTGCGCCGCAGCTACTACATATGGAGAGTCTGGATAGGTCCGTACCGGTTCAGTTTCCGCGTTATGCGGTCGAAGCTACACTGAACACTGGCTTCAGTCAGCGGCAAAGCAGTACTGTGGACTATCACCATCGTGCGCATCTCGCTGTCGGCGCGAACTGATGGCTGACGGGTGTGTGCTCCAGGTCTTCTTGACTTTAGCTCGAATAGGTTCGTACAAGTCGATCGAGTATGCCGGTCATGCCCGCTGACAGCACTTCCGCATGGGTCTTCAGGGTTCGGTATAGGTATGCCTGCTGATAGATCCTCTCCCCTCCTCCGATCTCTAGGTTGACTTTACTTGAAAGGGTCGGCGGCACTATCGTACATGATCCCAGATTGGGTCAGGCTTCGGGCCCTGCCAACCGGCCTGGTGAGTCCTTCTGTTCTGGTCGCTCTCAGAACGAAGACCGACCAGTATACAGGCCACCGTCAGCTGCGGCCTCGGCTGTGCGGCACTTGTGGATATCCTCGTGGCATTGACCCTCACATACTATCTCAAACGCGGTAGCCTCTGGGAGAACGGAAGCCTCTATCAGTGAGTTCGTCTTCCGGACCCGAGGATGCATTGATCGATAGTTTGTCTAGGCAGCAATCGAACAACATGGTCAACAAGATCCTCTTGTACACAGTCAACACCGGGGCACTCACTGGGTGAATCGCATTGGTCGAGATGAGGTCGGACGCTCAACTGACCACGCTCACGTTGTAGGACGGCGTCGATGATATGCGTCATTATGGTATGTAGGAGAATCTGCACGCTAGATCAAGGCGGCATTGAGACTAAGCTTTCCCGCAGTTTGCTTGTCAGAAAGACAGCCTGATTTTCCTCGGATTCTTTGCGATACAGACTAAGCGTGGGATTCCTGTCTCCTCGGTGTTAGAGAGACACAGCTGACCGTCCTGGTTGTAGTGTACGCGAACTCCTTCTTGGGCTCTCTGAATTCACGATCCTATATCCGGGGCACATTCGCTAGCAAGACTGGGATGTTCAACTCGTCCGGCAGTCGCGGCATACAATACTCGCTGCCAACGGCCCATAGTCCTGTTGTGCGTACATATACGCCGTCATCCTTAGAATGCGCTCTTAACGGCACTGTGCATTTTGCAAGATCGAGGTTACCAGGCAGACAATAGTCCACGCGGACTCGGGAAACCCCGTCACTGAAGGAGACCCCGAGGTCTTCGACATGAAGGTCATGCACGGCATGAAAGGTGGAGAGCTTCCATGATTAGCGTTCACCCTGTGCTATTTATGGTGGGATATCGAGCAGTGTAGTCGACCCGACATTTGCTATGCTCAGGAGTCCGAGAGTGGTCTTGGGCTAGTCGCGATTCCGCCAGTCTCACGGATCTATTGCTCACAGGGCGGGCTCAAAGTTAGGCGCGAGCAAAGGAGCATACCGCACGGACGGGCCTGGCAGCGATGGCATAAGACAACGTGGTGTAAGTACGATGGCGCCTTCGGTAGGCACGCACGAGTAAGCGAGGCTCCTACACGGTGCCGGATGTTTCGAGACGCATGTCGGGAAACCCTCCTCACATGCTGCACTGAGTTGCAGGCATCAGACTGAGAGAAAACTGCTCGCCAGAACTCGTCGCGCCGTACGTCCGAACATCTAGCCTAGGTGATGTTCCTTGCGCTGGGAGCCTGAAATATGACAGCGAGATGCGGACGACCCAGTCCCCCTGGAACATGTGGGTGTGTCGTAAGCGATAAACATTCGCTGGCATGCAAATTACATCATGGCCTGGGTATCACATGAGTGCGGTGGTAGTGGTGGCTAACGGCACGGCTTAGTATACCATCTTCCGGACATGGTTAGGAGTTGGCCCTTACCGTAACGTGAAAAGGTTGGATTCCTGCGCCTGCCAATGACCGGCGCCTGGCCTTCCGGATATGTCGGCAGAACCCGAAGCAACTGCACGCTCTTGAACTTGACCACCACGACTACGCTTTCCGAGCTCGAGGAGTCATCTGCTTTTTATTCATCCTGGACGACTGTATGCTTCACGAAACATCGGCCAAGTCTTTCATGTCATGAAGCTCGTGGGTTCTGGTGTGCGCATGCCGCAAACCTGAAACGGTCGAGGGAATGTGCATCAAGTCGCCGAGATCTCCCGCTTTGAATGGACTTCCGCGATCCGGACTGCGTCGTCTTTCCGCCTTCTCGCCCGCACTGCTCTCAAGATGAAGTTGGGGGACAGGGATGCTGAACGAGATACAGTATCTCGGGGTTTGAATGTATCGCAGACGTACCAAGGTATGTCTTCGACGATATTTCTTGTTCCTCCTTCTCCGCGCGGCCTTGGGGGCTCTATGATCTTTGCAAGAGATCAGGAGCATCATTGGCTTGCTCTGTGGTGTGTAAAGTGGCTGGGCTTGTCTTCGCATTGGCTGGCGTGGGAGTCCACGATGTGCTTGTCCGCGCCGTTTTTAGCTTGCGTCAGTGCAGTCGCTCCCTTCTCGACACGTAACCGATCCTATTGCTCTGTCGTGCGCGTGCTCGCACTGCGCTAGCGTTGTAGAACCTGCCTGGATGAACGCTGTTGGCTGGCGGATATGCGGAGGAGGTCGCTCTGTCGAGCGTCTATCGATACTACATGATCGACCCGTGTCTTAGTGTCGATTGTGCTCGCCCTATGTTGAGCATGAAGTAGCGCTTCGCATTATCAGAGTACCATCGACGTGCTGGCTACCTTGTGTATGGTTTTTATTGTCACAGTGCTTCGGCGAATGGTTGGGTCTCATGCTGATATTCGATCCTAGCTCATCGCTGTTGAATCACCGCATAACATCGCATATCTTCCCTTGCTCGCCTCTCGCAACTTCACTTCTGGGTCAAGGCGATCAACGTCCTCCTGGCTTGACGTAGCTTCCGCCTTTGACGACATGGCTTGCGCCCGGCGCCTGCCCCTACAGGGCTCCTTGACCTCTTACCCCTTCCCTTGCGCGACGTTGACTTGCTCGTCCTGCTTGAGATCCTTCTACTCAGTGGAATCGCTTTTCCAACACTCGTCCTGGCAAACTGCGAGGCTACCCATGCATCGCACTTCCGCTCCCCAGCGCCACGGTGCGGCCTATACGGCTATTCCAACAGTGACGTTCGGAGACTACTACCGACGCTAACGGTGCACGTACGGGCTATACTGTAGGGGGACGGTTGCTGAGACGAGGGTCGCTGCTATCGACTGCACCTATGTGCATACTAGTGAGTACATTACTCGTGTACGCCCAGAGAGGCATCTGTTAACCGTGAACCGGTACGTTCTGTTTGCGTCATGGGTAGCGCATAATCGGATCCATCATCACACGAGAGGGGGGAAGCGGCCCAAGCCAGACGGGCAGGAACACGACGTGCTCCCTATCCTCGATTGCTGTGATACGTGGTCGCGACCGTCTCTCCTATCACGCCGCAGGCCTTCGAGCTCGGCTCATGTGGCGTGTTGTTGCTCGCTCACCGTCGCCGCCTCGTAGTCCACCCTGCAAACCGGCCTCAATACCGGGACCCCGGTCAAGGGCAAGCATGCCTCACTGCCTCAGTGTGGCTCAACTTAAGGCACATTGAGGCGCTCGGCTTCCAGAGTGCTCTCCGTATCGCCGCGAGATGTGAGGTCCCGACCGGTCAGTGTGCGTTCGAGGGAGAAGGGACCTACAAGCGCAGCTTAGCAACATGCCTGTGGGATAGCGCTACCCTGGCGCGAGGTTCACCCGAGCATCTGACCCCGGTGTCTAGTTCTAACCTCCAGGGGATGCGCGCGCATCGAAAGCGAGATGAGGTGCGTGGCTGGTTGCTCATTTAAGAAAAACAACGCTGAGTTTCCCAGTTTCTACAGCGTTCAGGGTGACGAGGGACAGACTGTGCATACGTACGTGTCTGCTGGCCCACCAGGTCTCTAGCAAGATCCATAGTAGGTTGCTAGTAGCGAGAAACAGCAGAACAAACGTGTCAGTACGTACTTTTGAGGACTTTAGGAGCTAGCGCTGACAGAACGAACTGCCAGCCGGACCTGCTCCTGCGGGACGAGACAGACTGGCGCTTTCTGAACCACCACGCCCGTCGCCAACACCTCATCCGAGGCCCACATCTTTCTGCTCACCAGATATGCCATCGCATCTCTGTTCAGGGCTGTATCATGCTGCGCGGAACAGGCTCTCCCGTGATCACCACTGGTCCAGGCGGAGTTCATAGGTGCGTCTCCCGAAGTCTCGACCTTGTGCCTAACCAATAACATCCAGTGCAGCCAGTACGGTCTATCAGCGTCAGTAGTGCCTTGTTCTTTCGAGAAGCCAACTTCGTGCGGACCGTCTACCGATTCCTTCATGGAGCCAGTATATCCGTCGCCGCACCAAGACTTCGGCCCTGAGGAAGTCAACGCTCGAGCGATGAACGGCAGGGGTTGCGTATATATGCGGCAGCTGCTGTGGAGAAGCGGAAGACATGTCCACGCTTAGCGCGAAACAGACCATGCCCGAACTACTTCATATCCATCAGCCTTCCCAGCGGGATCTCATCGCGGACCAGGCAGGGATTGCTACTCAATCCCCGGGCAGGAACTGTGATGAGGGCAGCCCGGGAAATGCGTCGTTCTTCGACTTCCTCATACAGCGAGGAGCGGCACCGAAACCCCTTGCAGCTGCGACGACAGGGTATGTACGAAAGACACGCTCGTCGGGCAATGGCTCATCTTTCCTCGTAGTTCCTTGGCACAATTGTCAACTCGTCGATCTCGTTGCTACCTGCTGCTGCACCTTCCGCGCAAGCGCAGAAAGACGCCATGCAGCGTGCCTTTGTCAAGACTGGAGGCGACCCCAAAGACGTTGCCTCTTTGGAGCTCCACACAACACGTTTGTTCAGCTTTACAGTAGTGTCCGAGCCTCTTTGTGATTGACCACTTACCATAGGCACGGCCAAGAAGAATCCTACAAAGGCGAACTGGGTTGCGGGACTGTTTCGACGCGAGAAAGACATTGTGTTCGGAAGCGTCAAAGGGAGCATGGGGTGAGGCGATGCTTTTTAAGGCTCTCGTTCACGCATTTTTACGTGGCTTCACGCAGACACCTAGGGTTCGCCGCTTTCCTGTCCTCCTTGGAAAAGATGCCTGGCACCATTCCTTCTAACGTCAACCTCAACACTCCGAACCTCGCGGTTGAGTGGTCGAAGTACAACCTCCAGATGCCACTCGAGCCCAAGACCGAGCCTACCGGCCGTCAGTCTGGCACGCCAGCTCTTGTTCCCAGAAACACCCGGACTATCGCCTTCGTGTTCTCCGGTCAGGATGCGCAGCACTTCAATAGTGAGTCATGTCGACATGCTTTCTGCACCAGCGTCATTCTAATGGCCTTGATAGTGGGGAGAGATCTATTCCGCACTTGCCTGCCATTCGCAAGAGCATCATCGAGCTTGATGAAGTCTATGCATCTGTTGTGGGCAGGTCACTCATCGAGTCTACGGGACTCTTCGGCGACTCCGCGGACTGCCCGACGGACGCGCTCGGTGATTCGTGGCCTGTCGCGGTCGCCCTACCTGCTCTCACGATGTTCCAGCTCGCCCTCGTCGATGTATTGGCAGTCGCGGGCATTCGTCCCGACGTAGTCGTCGGACACTCTGATGGCGAGACCGCAGTCCTCAGTGCATCCGGAGCTGCATCCAAGGTCGTCGCACTCAAGCTGGCCATCGCTCGAGGACGGGCGTTGTCGCTGTTCGAGGATGCAAGGGGTGCTATGGCTGAGATTTCGTGCACCTCGGAGCAGGCGCGGTCTATCATCAGCCAGGTTCGCGCAGAGCTCGGGAAAGGGGTGCTGCAGATCGGCGGCTACAACGCACCTGATGCTCTTATCCTCTCCGGCCACAACGCCCACGTCGAGCTCGCAGTTTCGAAGGCCACCGCTGCCTGTATCTCCGCGCGGCAGCTCAAGAGACGCATCTCTGCTCATTCTTCGATGATGAAGTTGTGTCGCGCAGAGTTCGTGGACCGTACTCTCCGACATCTTCGCGACGCGAGAGGAGTATGCTCCGAAGGTTCCCGTGTACTCATCAGTCCTAGGCGGGCTCTTCGATGGCTCGTTCGACGCGGAGTACTATTGGGACGGAATCGTGGAGCCAGTCCTGTTCCAGGACGCCATAGAGGAGATGCTTCTGCGGTACGAAGGCGTCACATTCATCGAGATCGGTCCCCACCCTGTCCTCACCGATCATCTGCGTTCCATGACGGAAGGTATGGACAACGTCACTGTCACCTGTCCCCTCCGACGCGCGTGGAATCCGCAGACAGCGTTTGAGACCTCCGAGTTCTTGACGGCACTCAACCTCGTAGCCGCAGCCGGACACGACTGCGTTGACTTGGATGCCATTTACGGCTGTGGGGGCCCCTTCAGAGACTCGCTTCCGGAACACCCCGTATCCGATTCGCCCACTACTGTGCCCAGGATCATCCTTCCCTCTGAAGTGGTTGGGAGCCGACAGCGGCATCGCATTGATCCCCTGGACTATTCCCATATGCAAGCGAACCCAAAGGCGCATCCCGAACTGGCGGCTCATGTCGTCAAGGGCGAGCCCGTGATGTCTGGCTCCGCCAATGCCAATAAGTTGGTGCGTACTCCTTCGCGCTCTGGTAGTCTGTGTCGCTCAGAGTTTTCTTCAGGAGCTGTGGGGGTCGGTAACAGTGCAAGAGCCACGCACTGTCGAGGCCGTTGATGTGTGGGGTAAAAAGTCGTCGAGTTGAGGAGAGCGCTTGGAACAACGTACCCATGATTGCGGTCTGAGCCCGGTCGTTCAGTATAGTCTCCCGAATTGGCATGCTGGGGGTTCATTGGGCCGCTGTTCTCTAGATATGTTCTCAACTGTCCCTGCTTCCGTCCATGAATATGACCTACTTATCATGAACACGTTCTTAAGTCTTTCGTACCCTGGGTACTGCAGCAAAAAGAACATCGGATGTTCATACTACTTGAACGGGCAAATCCTAGGCTGAGCAGTTCACAACTACTCTACAAGCGACCTAAGACGCCGCGCTCCAACGTGTCCCTCAGAACGGTCGTGGGAGGAGACGCGTCATGAACATTACGTTCACCCATCGCCACTGGGACTCCTCAGTAACAATACGACAGGTCTGTGATCCTGGTCCAGCCACTTGTATTGCTATGTACGTGAGACGACAAGCTTGAGCATATATGACGGATCAATGACGCCCAACATCCGCAGTCCCAGAACAGACGTACAACCCGAAAACTATCGTCCTTCTGCAAGGCATGGCCCTCTTTAAAGACTCCCAGCCGACAGATCCTTCGCAGCGTGATCCTTCGACATGCGCTCCTCCACAGTGGTCGTAGCTCCCGACGACTCATCAGCGGGCATGAACACCATAGTCGAGGGCGCGTGCGAAACCTGCGCGGGTATGCCGTTGTGAGCTTAGCACAGCGAGCACACGTACGGTACTGATTGAAACAGGTGTACGCACCCCCGGGACATCCCATGCCTCCATCTTGGTGTGGCGTGCTGCCGACCTCCCCTTGTTCCAGGCCATCGACCCCAGATGGACGTCTTCCATGATCCGGGTGGACAGGGACCGGCGGGAGTTCAGCCTGGGAGATTCATTCAGATTTGTGTGGTGCAGGGAGCTCAGGGAACCGGGACTCACGATGTGAGCACGCAGTTTGCGTAGACTTCAAAGCGACGGCGTACAAGACTGTCAATGACGAGGCCACTGGGAGAGGTTGGAGGATATATACTGCAGACCTTTCACGAAGACTATGGCGATGCTGATGTAGATGAAGTTTCCGGGGCTGATGAGCACCTGGGGGAGGCATGGGCTGTCAGAGAGCGCTGTGGAAGCTCACGACGGCCTCGGTACTGACCACAAGGAAGCCTGCGAGTCCCAGGATGCTACACGTGGTCGTGGACGTCAGACACGGTCATATGCAACTCACGCAGACGACGGACCTATTCAACAAGCCTGCGAACATTCGTGAGCCTTTGCCAGTGCGCATGAAAGACGGGCGATGTGCATACCTGTATTGATGGCATATGCGATGATGATGTCCACCGTCGAGTCAGTCCTATCACACACGCGTGAGCTTTCTGATACTCTACTCGTACAGGCAGAAGGTGGAAGACGCACTGTTTGATGCCGGTGCGACTCTTGCGCAGCACCCAGACCAACGCTCCGGTCAGTATAGCGTCGGTGAAGACTCCGATCCCGAACAGGCACGAAATCATCCACTGCATGGGTGAGCCAGATGACTTCAGTATATATCAAGGCTGATGGTCTAGGAGAACCATGCTCACGTTGACGCGTTGGAAGTCTCGAAGGTCGGTCAGTAAGAACCTGATCGCGTTTGACCAATGGCATCAGTTGACAGACTCGGAATGGCGAGGGAGCCAAACGACCGACCCTTCGACGGTTGCACCTACAGAGAAAGAATGGGAATGAGCTCTCTAGTACGGCTCGGAGCGAAATACAAGACGGCGCACCTATGGTGAAGCCTGCGTGGGGCAATGTCATTGAAGGCGGTCAACGTGGAGTCACAGCGGGAAGGAGACCGGTCAGACGCCAACCTGAAAGGACGAACATGCACACCACGGCTATAACGACAAGCGGCCGGTACTGGGGTCCTACTACGGCCCAAGTCAGATGTGTTCTTGCATGGATATAGATATGACCTCACCAAGGTATACGCGTCGAGCGTAGAAGCTAGCGAGCGGAGGGGTCAAAATCCGAGTCGTGTTCAATGAGCAGTACTGGACGCACCCTTGGCAGAGGATGATAGTGAAGCCCTGTGCGCGGATGAGAGGCAGGACTCCCAGGGAAGGGAAGAATGGACTCACACATATCGGAGTAAGCAACTGGTCAGGGAAACCTGTGAGCGACATGTTCGAAGTTTCCGGGCCTGACGGCTCACCTGCGTAGACCTGCAGTGCTGGTCAGTATACAGCGAGCGTGCAAGGAGTCCTGCGAGAACGTTGGGTACATGCTCACCAGTGACTTCTCAACAGCGTCTGCGGATTGGCGAAGTTGCTGACGAGATGGTAGTAGCTGTCGCAGCCCGGTGTGTTTGAGCATACATGTACCCCTCTATATCGAACATCGAAAACAGGACTCACCATGCAATGATGCTGCACGCCGTATGAAGCGTCTCGAGCGCTCTGCCAATGCGAGGTCGTGAAGGTTGGGGGAGGTATCAGGGCTATGAGGGAGTAGAAGGACGTACAGAAGTGTCAACACGAATCCCTTGAGGAGGCCTATGTCGCGCGGGTACATGCGGAAGTACCTGTACGCCTGATGCACGGTAAGCCCGTAAAGCCTAGTAGAGAGAGAGGGGGAGAGCCGTAGGTCAGAAGGACACGGTGATACTCGCGTTCGTATAATCCCATACGGTGCATGCAGAGGTAGTACTCACATCAGTCCGAACGACATGCCCAGGAGCAACGCCCCATACGTATCATCCAGAGGAGGTATGGTGGGGATCTGGGCACCAGGCGGAAGACCGGCGACGGGCGTCGAAGAGTTGGTCGGGCTCAACTGTGGTGTGCGAGCTCCAAGGGAGACAACCATGGCTGCTGGCACGTCGTCCAAGTCGGAAGTCCCAGGTGCTGGTACTGCGGAGGGCCGAGTTATAAGAGCGGACGAGATCAGGAATCCTCAGGAAGGATGGCAGCCATACTTAGGACTGGACGGGCGCAAGTCGAAGAAGGTCGATTCGCTGATGATCAGGACGCTGTCCACGAATCGAACACCGGAAGAACAAGGGGAGTTCGTGGGCGAGGCGCACACTTTGCCCGTGGATCAGTCCTCGGAGTCTGCGAAGGGAGCAGATATTCAAAATGGTCACTGATGGGTACACGCGCTCGGTCGCTGTCGTGGGTACAAGCAAGCCTGCTCTGCCGCCATATTCCAGGGGAACGCTGCAGCGCACCGAAGATCCGTGCTCATGAACGCGGGCACCGCCTCGGGCGGCATACGTGACACCGGTGGGCGTTGATGCAGATGCTGCGATACCATTCGTGCACACTGCAAGCATCGCTGTTCGATGTCCAATAGGCGTGCGCCGTACAGAGCCTCAGGAATCATGGGCATCCAACTTCGGCCTATCAGTGCCTCTGTACGCCGGCAGGTGTTCATCGCGGCGCAAGCGTGGGCTGCATTCCGCGCTTCTCGCAGATGGCAGCATGTGCGTCTGACGGAGAACGGTTCGAGCTTCGCGCCGAGAGCTCACCAGATAAATACGGAAGTCCCAAGTCCGACGAGCGCAGATCGCTCTGAAGTACAACATCAGCAGCCGCCTCGCAGAGTTCACTGTTCAGCTCGACGGAAGCTCGTAGACCTCGCCGCCCTCTTCCCGCTCGTCCCCCTCCTTGAGCGCCCACTTCTCGTCCGTGAGGTCGTGCAGCGGCACATCCGCCATGAACAGCGACGCGAGGAACCCAATGCCCAAAATTCCGAGCATGACCTTCCAGATGACCGCGATGCTCTCCCCAAAGGCCTCGCGCACGCGGTCCTTGAGCGGCTCGTGGAGGTCCCGGATCGTCGGGATCGCGGCGTACGAGAGGTCCGCCCCGGACGGTAGCTGCTGCAGGAACTCGGGCGGGAGGCGGTGCGAGAGCTCGTTCTGGAGGACGGACGCGCCGATGGCGATGCCCCAGACCTGCGAAGGAGACGGGGACGGGGACGTGCGTGAGTTGGAAGTCGAGTGCGCTGGAGCGATGGAGGGAGCGCACTCACTGCGGAGAAGGAGCGGCAGAAAGAGAAGAATGCGAGCGCGTGCGCGTTCTCTTCGACCGGGAGCGGGGAGAGCACGGGGAAGTATGAGACAGCTGCGGTCGAGCAGGATGAGTGTTTCGTTCACGCGATGGACAAGACGAGGGAAGCCTACGGTAAAGCATGCCCGCGCCAACAGCAGTGAGGATAGGGATGCCGATCGTCTCAGCCAGACCCGTGTCCGCACGGACAGTCGTGTAGATACCCATCCCGACCATGAAGATGGTCCATGCGATCCAGATCTGCGGTCGATACTTTTTTGTGATTGCGACTGAGACACCGGCGGCGACGATGGCGGGTCCCAACCCGGCGTTCAGACCGAGGATGTAGACACCCGAGCGGACGGCGGAGGCGTCTTTGCAGGCCTGGTAGTATGTCGGCAGGTAGTCTGTACGGCGCCTACATAAGTCCTCTGCATACAGCGCAGTCGACTGACTTACAGGCAATCGCGAGGACGACCAGATGGTTGACGGAGGTCTGGATGTACCTGCATGGTATAGCTGTCAGGGGGTACTCGACATCTTACGCGTGCGAGGTGGCTCACCCGCTGATACTGGTGCGGTTCTGTAAGAGGGTGACAGGGACCTGCAGATCGCGTCAGAAAGGCGCGCGAGCAGAGAGAGGAACGCCGACGGACGATGGGGTTCTTGGCCCAACGGGCTTCGTAGACGATGAAGAACGCGAGCCCAACCAGTCCCAAGATCAGAGGGACGAGGACCTGCGCAGAAGACCAAGGAAACTTGATCCCACCCCAAGTGAGGCCCAGGACAACACACGTAGTCGATGCAATAACGAGGAAGTTGCCACTACCAAGGTCGCATCAACTTCTGCGCATGGCTCGCCGCGGTGTGCAATGAGAAAGCTTACATCCAGTCCATGTGTCCGAGTTTCTCGCGAAGCGTGCCTGGGGGAGTCGGAAGCTTGAGGAAGACGAACACCATCGCTGTGGACACTGCGCAAAGGGGCAAGTTCAGATCTACACGCGACGCGTCAGGTTTGTATCAGCGCGAGCAATAGGAAAGACCTACAGAACAGCCAACGCCATTGGCCCTCCGAACTGAGGGCACCTCCAATCACAGGTCCGATGGCGCTCGCAAGTGCCCAGGTCCTGGAACGAAAGACTTTAGGAGCGGAGGACACACGAACGCAGACTTGGGCTTACAAGCTAATGAAGCCATTGTAGGTAGCGCGGTCGCGCAGCGAGACAAGATCGGACACTACTATCGACGACACGGAGAGGATAGCCCCTCCGCCCAGACCTTGCACAGCTGGGAACGTATTGGTATCAGGGCGTCATGTGTCGAATGCGCGAAGAGTAGGCTACGTACTTCGTGCCGCCACAAGCCAGCTCATAGTTTGCGCGGCCCCGCACAGGGCGCTTCCCAAGATAAAGCACCCCAGCGCGAAGAGTAACGCGGCTCGCCTGCCAAAGATCTGTCCGCGGTTGCTCGTCAGAGGGGGGTGGAAGCACGGGGCGACACGAACGGACGTACCTCGGAGACGCCACCACTCATGGGCAGAAACGCGGTCGACGCGAGTGAGTATGCCGCGCCGACCCAGACGAAGTCATCGCCCTGCAGGTCGTTGACGATGACCGGGAGCGCGGTCGAGACGGCGGTGAGTTCAAGAGCGGACAGGAAGAGCGCCAGGCAGATAGAGAGGAAGATCATCCAGAAGCGGAAGCCTCTCTTCGTGGCCCCCTGTCGGAGCTGGGAGGGAGCCTCGGCCTGGGTCACGAGAATATTCTCCTTGAGACTGTCGGCAACAGACATGGGGGGAGGAGGAGAGGAGAACGTGCGGGAGAGAGTGCGGAGAAGGAAGAAGTGCTGCCTACCACGCTGTTTAGAACGAGAAGCCTGCGCCGGCCTGCATCACATCGAGAAGCTTGTCCCACAATGCCATGCTGAGCCTGACGCCTGCCGCGGTGAAGGGGATGTATGCTGCGGCAAACCATCATCTTCACAGTGTGTCCCGAGCTCCAGCACTGCAAACCCTGTCTACGATAAGTCGCCGGCCAGAAGTAGGTTCGACTAGATGTCCTTGGTTCCGTTCATTGTCGGACCAACGAGGCAGCACATCATGATACTGTCCGCGCGAATGGACTTCATGCGCTTTCACAGGGTTGGAAGAGTCATCTAACAGCATGTGGGCGGATGGATGGTAGGGGAGGGTAGTTTGGTGTGGCACAGCTCTGAGCTATGTCGCCGAGTCCAAGTCCGTGTTCCAAATCGGGCAATCGCTCGGGCGGCCTGCGGCGGCGTGGCAGTCTCAGTCTGCTCTAGCCTCTCTCCCTCTCTCTTCTCTCTAGGATGTGCTATGTTTGCGTCGTTCTAAGCTTCTCTGTAGCTTTTCTGGTTTTCTTCAGCAAGCACGTTGCTTATCATCAATGACACTCAGGCCTCAGGCTCCTCACGGCCACTCGTCTGATTCGCAGTCGCCAAAGTCTCGCTCAAGCTCAGGTGGATATCTTGGCCCCTCCATCGTCCGCCACTCTTCCGCTATATTGGATGAGACGAAGACAAGCATGGGACAGGCGGAGGGTCACGTCTATAAGAGCAATGTGAGTACCCGTTGCCTCGAGTCATTTTTCCTTCGCTTTGCCCCTTGCATGGTGTCCGGCTTCGGACAGCCATAACGATGCCCTTCTATCCGTGTCTGGCCACCAGTTGTTTGCTGCAAGAGTTCTTCGGCCTTCCAGGCGTTTGAAAAAGTGGCTTTAGATCTTACCATGTTGAGTTGTGTCTCGTACTGCACGATATCCCTGAAATATACGATCCTGTCACCCGAATGAAACTTCACTTCCACTCGTGGCGCGCTCGAGTGTTTTAATTGTGCGACTTTACGCTTCTTCAAGTCTCGAAATCGCAACTCAAGTTTGAGGGCCTCGGGGAGGCATCATGGAGATGGCTGAAGCAGAACTTCTATTCTCCGTATGCTTCCGCTTGTCGGCGTATGTGCTGTGTAGTCCTTCCGTTCTCGCACTCACTCGGTGTCCCAGAAACAACCGTCTCGTCAGTTTCGAGCCCGACGGGCGGCCTGTGTCGTGCCACGATCTAACGGGACGCGCCGAGCAAACTCATCGTCGTCATACGTCTGCGCACGCGCTACATACGCTACCATCAAGCGAGTGCAAGGAAGGCAAGACCGGCTGGTGACCAACAGCCGACGAAGGGGACTTGTCGCTTTGATGAGTTAGCATAGGACCCTGACAAACGCTACCAGACCTCCGAAGTACCCGCACCAATATCCCAGACCAGCGCCGCCCGGAGGTTCTTCAACATATGCCGTCCCCACGGGTGTTGAACATTTGGCGGCGATGCATTCTTCCTCGCGCCCACAAAAGTGATCTTCACCAGCCTGCGGAGGTAATGAGCGCAACGCTCTTACTAGAGCGCGCTGCGCTGGTGCGGTTTCATCATAGAAGCTGCGGTCCCCGACTGAGTTCAGCTCACGACTTCTCGATAGCCATCCTCGGAGGACTCGAGGACTTCTCATCCGGATGTGTGGGCAGCATGCCCCATGATCCATCTGTCCGTCTACATCGCCCATCGCTTCGAACCGGTGTGGCGCACCAGGACAGCAGCCGCTCCACGATGGACATCGCCTCAGTGGGAACCGCAGGGAGAGCGCGTGGTTCGGCCCAGTGCGTTTCGCTCACGATCTGATCTGATCTAGGGATCAAGCACCGTCATAATGTGATACAAAACCCCTGGCCCCGCTCAGCTGGGTTCGTCGACGAGAAGAGAACCTCTGACCCTCCAGCATTCTCACAGCAGACGAAGTTGACGATGGCCTCCAACGCGCAGCCGCCAGCATTCCCGTCTATTGACGGCACTTTCGGGTCGCTGCTCATCGGCCTCTTTGTTGCTGCCATGTACGTACGCCATGCTGCAGCTGTCCATCTGCTTTGTCTTGCTGACGAACTCCCACGTCGATAGCTTGTATGGGTTCGGAGTTCATCAATGCTATCGGTACATCCGTCTGTTTCCGACGGATACTCCGTCAATACGCGTAGTGGTATGTCCCCTTGTTGCGATATCATTCGCTCCATTCGAAAGCTGAGAGCTAACTCCTCCCCGACTCCACAGGTCATCCTTACCATGTAAGAGCGGATGATGAAACCGTGTTCACTATTGAAGTAGGACTCATCCTTCCCGCAGGGTGTTGGCGACGTTTCAGACTGCCGTTACTATACACGCTGCGTACGATGCTCTTCATGGTCCCCGCCGGTTCCTCTCAATTAACGCGCTCGTAGTTATCACTACCTCGTCACCAACTACTTCAATCCGAAGGGTCTCACGGAAGCAGTATGGTGAGAGACCTGATGTTCTGCCGAGGCAGGGACGCACTCATCACTACGTCCCAGGTCTGCCAACGTAGGTTCTGCAGTCCTATGGCATATCGCTCTTCTCATCACCATCCCGCCCCACCCAGCTGATGGCAGTTTCAGCGGTAGGCATCTGCATTGCGAGTGTGTGGACCGCGCAATGCTGACTCCTTGGTGCGCAGGCTCTTGTGACGATCGCGGCTCAGAGGTACGATCTGACTCGTCCCGAATCTTCTCGACGTCTAAGCTGTCGTCGTCAGCTTCTTTGCTCGCCGGGTCTCCCTAAGTACGACCGCTTACTATCGTTTCCCTGTCAAGCCGCCATCTGACCTTCTCGCAGTCAGCTTCAAGTATAAGGTGCTAGCAGCCGTCTCTGTGAGTACAATATATCTCACCTCACGAGCGATTGCTCACCTCCCGTGGAGGTTGCCTTCCTAGGCGTGCGACTGGGTGAGACGATGCCATGACTCATGACAAGCCAATCGTCCGTGACGCTGACCTGCACTATCCTCTCGTCTTCAAGCTGCTGAGATTGGTGAGTGTCTTTGTGCTCTCTTCTACCCGCAACGCTGAAAGCTCGCACTTTACAGTACTGGCCGTCCATGGGTGGGTAGCTGTTGGTACTACGGACCATCCGCCGGCTGACTTTGGTTCCGCAAGCTTCACCTCTAACTCTGTCGCGACATACACGGATGATCGTGTGAGTGTTGTGTGTGTTTTTAGCGTACGAGTTGGGTCTAAAACGGACGGATGTTCAGTGGGTGGTCGCACTGACATGCGCGTCCTCCACCGCGGTCGACCTACTGTTGAGCGGGTCGGTGTTCTCGGTCCTGTGGAGCAGTCGCAGAAACGCTCGAGGGTGAGGTCACTTTCGTGCAAGACGGGAATGTCTCATTGACTCTGTTGTACATAGAAACGACTCTTGGATAGACCTGGCGATCATATATGGTGTCAACACTGGTACGTCATGCGTGCTCCCCTCGTTCCCCGCATACCTGACTATTGTATATGCCACCAGGTATATTGATCTTGTAGGTGCCACCCGCAATATGTAGTTGCGTTGCACGGGGCATCTGACCCCGTATCTCTCTGCAAGGTTGCTCGACTTCTTGTCGCTAGTATTCGTACGTTTCCACGATCTCTACACCAGCGGGGTGGGACACAGCCTGACCCGTGTACCATTCAGGCCCTTGCTCGGCCTAACGATCTGTATTGGGTCTCTGCTAATATCATCGGAACGCGGTGTGAGTTGATATTGATGTTGATGCATCCTTCCCAAGCACCAAACTGACGTCTTGGGCGCGGCCTCTCCCAGTGGCAATGAACACTGTCTTCTGCGTGTGCGTCCAGGAGTATTCTCACCCCCTCGTGCTGAGGTCGCTCATCAGCTCCCAACACTCCACAGCCTCAACTCCCGCAAGCTCCTCGTCAGCCACGGGATGGAAATCTTCGACGCCGGATCCTTTGGTGCGAACATCATCGCCCGCGCAAACCGTCTCGCCGCCGCCGAGCGCTGGAACGTCCCCCAGGTACGCACGCAGCGCCGCTCATCTTTGTATTTTCTCTCTTGGCGGGGTCTTGGGCGCTGCCGAACTGAGCCGATTCACACTCTTCACCACAGGATCCCGGGGACGTGCCGCCCGCGATGATAGACATCAAGGTGACGCGGGAGATAGAGGGTGAGGGGGGAGACGGAAACAGCATCGAGATGTCTTCTGCCGTCCGCCGGGGCGATATCAAGAACGCTGTCGCGGAAGTATAGTACGGGAAACGCTCCGTGTCTGGGCGCGTCTGGTCTGAAGGGCGGGTTGATGAGGAAGTCTCGTATTTATTGAGAAGTCACTGTGCGTGTGCTTTCATGGGATTAATTGTCGACTGTGTAGAACTAATAGTTGCGCCCACTCGTGCAGGGTGATGGAGCGATGAATTTGAATACAACCCATGAGACCGTTGTCTGCGCCCGAACAGCCTCCTCGGCGTCAGATGCTGCATTGACGCTGCGCAGAATAGGAACACAATATGCCGGAGCAATCCTTCTTCCATCTTCTTCCATCACGTCAAAGGCAGTCGTGCCTTCATGCGGCTTGAAAGTTGCATCGCGGAGAGGTACGACGGCGCAGATGCCACATGAGCCGTCATGATTGGTGCCAGTGGCTTGGACGTCCTTGCGTCGTTGCGCGAATAGGTACGGTTCTCGTCTCCGAAAAGAAGCTGGCACTGAACTGCTGGACAGGGCGCTGCGTCTCGGGGGAGAGGGCGACACACGCAAGCCCTTATGACCTTACTTTACCACGTAAACACACTCCTATCCTCGGGTTTGCCACGAAGGACGCCGAAGAAGTAGGGCATTACTCTTGAAATCATGCTCGGAGACAGACTGTTTCCGGATTCTCCTCCTGTCTCGGCACAAGGCCATCAGCTTGATAACAAGGTTCTGCCCATAATATCCGCCCCTTCTCATGCAGCATGGCCCGCGAACGCTCCCGTGTGAAGGGAGGGGAGCTGTCGAACAGTTTTCCGGTGATGATTCTGCTTCTCCCTACCACGGTAACCGCCACTTTTGACCGGTGGGCCGCTATAAACCCATTTGAGAGGCGCCATCTCGAGCTCTCTTCGGTTTCCAAACCTTCGTCCTGACCACAACAAAGACCTTTCGACCAAGACCATGACACAGCTCGGTGTTGCGCCGGATCCCATCGCAATTGTATGCCCATATCCTCGTCCACTCCGTTGAACGCCGCTGATACGATCTTGTCGCAGGTTGGGATAGCGGCTCAGATCCCGAGCGGAGTGACTTCCGACCGGGATCTCGACTACCGCTCCCTGATTGACTTTCTCCTCGCAAAGGGAGAGGCTTACGAGAAGATACCTGCGGACAGATTCAATGTCGAATAGTACGTTCACTCTCCTGCTTCCCTTCAACAAGTCAGTCATCTCATCTGCTACGTCACACAGCATGCATGGGCCGGCGGTCGGCCAGGTCATCACGGACACTGGCGCCTTCCTCAAGGACATCGACCTGTTCGACTATCTAGAGTTTGGTATCACTGCGAAGGATGCCAACATCATGTCCTTGAGCGTTCGGAAGCTTATAGAGGTCACGTTTCTGAGCTTGTCCGACTCCGGCATCGACTACCGGGGAAAGAACGTGGGGTGCTATATGGCGGGGGTCATTAACGACATACTGGCTATCTCTGGAGACGTACGCATGTCGTATCTGTCTTTCTTCCCCCGACTTAAACTGACAAGGTTCATAGGATGACGTCCCAGGGATCGGATCGGTTGCACGCGCTCCCTCGATGATCGCGAACCGAGTCTCTTACCATCTCGACCTCCGTGGACCAAGTGTCCCGGTTGACACAGCGTGCAGCTCCAGCTTGTACGCTACCCATCTCGCAGTCCAAGCCTTGCGCAATGGTGAATGCGAGGCAGCCGTAGTAGGCGGTTGCCAGATAAATCACCGGTACGAGGTCAGAGATAACTGCATGAGTGTATATCTTACGATAAATACCCCTTAGCTTGGCAGATTGGATTGCCTATTCTCAAGGAAACGTGTTGACACCTGACGGCAAATGCAAGCCGTTTGACGCCTCCGCCGACGGGTATGTCTTCTCGATCGGGGTGTCTTCCTCCGTCTTGAACCGCTTTGCATGGCAGCTTCGGCCGCGGAGAAGGGGTCGTCGTGATCGTACTCAAGCCTCTGGAGGCTGCTATACGCGATCACGATCACATCTATGCAACTGTATGTCGTCTCTCCCGTGGCTCGCACAAAATTTGACTGAACTCCTTCCAAAGATACTGGGAACTTCCGTCAATTCCTCGGGCTCGCTTGTGCCTATTCACGCGCCAGCAGCCATGGCCCAGCGTGACGCTATGGTTCGAGCCTTCCGACAGGCCGGACGTCGTCCGCAAGACGTGGATTACCTGGAACTGCACGCAACAGGTATGCGATAAGACACATCCGTGATGCTGATGCTGACGTCTTACAACGCGCAGGGACCGCCCAGGGCGACCCGACTGAGGCAAACTGGGTTGGCGCTGAGTTCAAGCGGGACGACGAGCTGATCGTAGGAAGCCTGAAGGGAAATATCGGGTACGTTGACTTCCTTCTCCCACTCCGTGTGCCTCCGATTGTATCTCTCATCGTCTCGCAGACATCTCGAGATATCAGCATTCCTGGCCTCCCTGTGCAAAGTCTGTGGCATCCTCGAATCCAAGCTCATCCCGCCGAACGTCAACCTCAAGACGCCGAATCCCGCGATCCGATGGTCCGAGTACCGGCTCCGAGCTCCTCTCGAACCTGAGCCCCTTCAGTGTAGGGCGGAAAGCGGGCGACCCTTGATCGCTATGACCAGCTCGGGTATAGGTGGTGCAAACGGGCACGCCGTCGTTGAAGGCCCTCCGCCTTCCCCTGCGCCACTACCTCTCTTCTGGTCGGAAGGCGTGGAGCTGCCGACTCTGCTCGTGGCCGGAGCTCTCTCTCCTCGCGCGACAACGGCACTCGGGGAGGCGCTGCTGAGCGCATCAAGCACCGGTGACAAGGCAGCATTGGCACGGATATATGGACGACGAGCACGATCCATGCCATGGAGATCGTTCGCTCTCGTGAGCTCCACGAATGATTCGACCTTTACCCCGCCTGCTCTCGCGCCAAAGACACGCGCGCCGATTGTGTTCGTTTTCTCAGGACAAGGAACGCAGCACTTTCAAAGTGAGTCGCTAAATGAGGGTCCGCAGGAGACACTGATCTCACAATCTCTCTTCTAGTGGGCCGCGACCTATACAGGTCATGCTCGCCGTTCCGTGAGAGCATCTTGGAGCTGGACGCGATCTATGCTGCGGTGGCTGGTACATCCCTGATCGAGTCAACCGGCCTCTTCACAGATGCGCCGTCCGGATCAGACATACTCGCCGACCCCTGGCCAGTCGCGATCACACTCTCCGCTCTCACCATGCTGCAGCTCGCCCTTGTCGACACCCTGGCAGCCATAGGCATACATCCAGACATCGTGATCGGACATTCTGCAGGAGAAACTGCTGTCCTCTCCGCTTCAGGAGCCGCGTCGAAGGCAGCGTCTCTGGAGCTTGCGATAGCGCGGGGTAGAGCGCTCTCGCTGGTCGAAGAGGCGCATGGTACTATGGCCGCATTGTCTGCTTCTCCAGAGGAAGCGCGCAAGATCATCGAGCAAGTGGAGACTGAGGTCGGAAGCGTTGTACTCGACATCGGCTGCTACAATTCACCCTCCGCCGTCACTCTTTCTGGCCTTGAGTCACACATTGACCTCGCCGTTGCCAAAGCGAACACTGCAGGCATTTTCGCTCGGAAGCTCAAGACTCGCGCACCTGTCCACTGCGCCGAGCTGATGGAGCTGTGCAGGAGCGACTTTGAACGTCTCGTTGGGGAAGTGTTTTCTCGTCACGAAGTATCCGTCCCACAGGTATCGACGTTCTCCACCGTCACTGGACGGCTCTTCGACGTCGCATTCGATTCGAAGTACTTCTGGAATGGCACCCGCGCACCGGTGCTGTTCACGGATGCCATCAAGGCGATCTTGGCGGAGCACAAGACTGCAACGTTCGTCGAGATTGGCCCGCACCCTGTGCTCGCCGGCTACCTGAAGTCGATGACGGAGACTCGCGATGGCATTACTATCACTTGTCCTCTTCGTCGCCCCCGTACCCCAGAACCGGGTCTGGAGCCCCTCCATTTCCTCACCGCTGTCGGACAGGTCGTCGCCGCCGGACACAATTGCGTCAACTTCGACATGCTGTACAGCACCCCCGAGCAATTCACAGGGAAGCTTCCGGAATATCCGTTCGTACCGAAGAAGCTGCCATGGTTCATCCCCACTCCATACATCACAAGGCAACAGCAGCGTCGCAATGGCCCCTTGAACTATCCTCAGCTTCGAATCAACGTCGAAACACACCCCGGTCTCGCGGACCATGTCATCAAGGGGGAGCCCATCATGCCCGCATCAGGATACATCGAGATGGTACTCGTGTCATGCAGTTATGAACCATCTTCTCGTACTCATTTGACCACAGGCTCTCGAGTTTGGAGCGAACGCTCTTTACGATATCCAATTCCATGGCCTTCTAACGCTCTCTTCTGAGCGACCGACTCCAGTTCATGTTGCACTCTCTGGTACCAAATGGAGTGTCAGTAGCATAGCGCCGGCTGACTACGCTCAGACATGGCCCATAGAGGTGCGTTCCCGTTCGGTCAAGCCCAGCTCACCGGCTGAAGTCCTTTCACTTGCTTTACGACTAGTACAACCGCCTTCACGCCACCGGATACCTCTGCCGAGACTCGATCTCGGGCATACGCACTGAACCTCTTAATCTCGATGCGCTGCGCAGTGGTATGAAGCTTATGGACACGAGCAGTAAGTCTACTGCCATAACCCCTACGGATGCCAAACAAATTCATGTTTCGGCGTAGCTTTCTATAGCCAACTCCAGTTCTTCGCACAGTACGGCTCCATGTACAGACGGGTACAACGATGGTATATGTCTGCAGGAAGTCACGGGGAAGTGGAAGGGTTGGCGGAGGTGCGTGTTGACGGTGGAGATATTCCGAAGTACGTTATCGGCCTCGATTCTGTGAGGTGGCGTCTCTGAACTTACTTCATCAGCTTCTCCGATTACGTGATTCATCCCGCTATCCTGGACGCCGCTCTCCACATCGCCGTTCATCCTCGTTTCACTGGCAACCATGATCGGGCCAAGTACCACCTTCCGTCCAAGATCGGGGCTGTGAAGCTATGCACTGATGTCAGGAACAAGCCTTTCCCTTCAACAATCTACTCCCATGCGACGTTCGTCAGTTGGTCGCCCGGTACGTTGAAGATACTTTACAACCGTGTAGGGCAAGGCTGACTTCAACCTCACAGACCACATGGTATACGATTTCACAATCACGGACCCTCACGGTGCACCGTTACTCGTGATAGAGGAGCTCGAAGTTACGCTTCATGGCCGTACCCCGGAACCCGTCGAGCTGAACCGCTATCAGCTGGTCTATCGTCCCGCTGGTCAGTCGATCACACAACCTGAGCAGGCTTCCCCGACAGATCAGGATGACCCCTCGATCCGCTTCATCCAGTATGTTCGAGGACAGGAGATGAACATCCGGGACGAGATTGCTCTGCACGACCCCTTACAGCCCCTTTCTCTCGTCTTCATAGCCAAGGACGGCATGGACGGGGACTCTGCTATCGGATTCACAAGGTCTCTGCGCCGCGAATACACGGTCTGGAACATCCGAGTGGTGGTCTTTGCCTCGACTTGGACGGACACCCAGATCTCCGCAGCCGCTCCCAACCTGACGTCGATGCGAAGCGAAGAGCTCGAGATGTTCGTGGACGCCGAAGGTGCTGTGCTTGTTCCTCGCGTTGAGCCCGCTCCACCTCCACCAACCTCGGTGCCGTTTGACCCCACTTTGCCCTGGAAGCTCGAAGGGGAGAAACGTATCCAGTCATCTCATCCGGTGGCGACCTCGGACCATGTCGTGGTGAGCATCACCGACATCGGGTTCCGCCATGGCGCGTACTGGGAATACATAGGCAAGGTCGACGGGACATCTCAGACCGTCGCGGGAATCACTTCGGGACCGCTTAGCAGTCATCTCCTCGTGCACGAAGGTGGCCTTCAACATCTCCAGTCCGATGCCACCGACGGCCCCTCAACCATGCTGCCTCCTCTCATCGCCTCCGCGATCGTCGCATTGTCCGTTGGGACACCAGCATTCTTGTCTCCCACCCGCCTCCAAGGGCAACTAGTCTTGATAGTAGATGGAGACATGCAGCTGCGTAGTCAGCTCGAGGACATCTGCGCCAGGCTGGGGATGGACGTTCTCTGGTGCTCCTCCCTCGGGAGCCTCCAGCTCGAGGTATGCTATCGCAAGAGGCCGTCTTTCATTCTTTCCGGCACCACCAGTCCTGAGGACGTCGTCACGCTTCGCTCCATCCTGGCCCCTCGTGGTCGCCTGATGCTATGGAATGATTCAAACGAAGGCTTGTCGGCTATTCTAGCACACGATCCCTATGCCATCGGAGACACCCTCCGCGCAGCCTTCGAGAGCAATATCCGTGTCAATTCGTCCACAAGATTCTCTGCCCTCTCCGAGTCGATCTCAGGAATAACGGAGACCGTGTCCTTGTCCCCGTATCTCTTCGACGCTACGAAGTCTTACATGCTCATTGGAGGGATCGGCAGTCTTGGACTGCACATAGCGCTGTGGATGTACGAGGTGCGTATATTGATGCGCATGTCGTGTATTTTGAAGAACTGACCATAGTTCGCAGCATGGTGCTCGGAACGTCATCCTAACTTCACGTTCGGGAGTCGACGGTTTGGAACGCCGCGGAGATTATCTCGCCCTTCGCATGCTCGCGTATCTGCAGAGTCGCAACGATCTCGCGTTGAACACGGTCTCCGTCGACGCTACCTCCTCCGCAGACATGGTGGCGCTCGTGGGTGCGACGTCTCGACCGCTTGGAGGTTGCATGCTCCTCTCTTCGATCTATGCAGACCGCGTGTTCGGCGCTCACACCGAAGAAAGCTTCGACTCGGCTTTCGCTCCCAAGGTGGGTGCGTTCCAGGCCCTTGAGAAGGCGGTGCCCATCGACTCGTTGGACTTCTGTGTCGTCTTTTCCTCTGCCGCAGCGCTGGTCGGAAATGCTGGCCAGACGAACTATGCTGCGTGAGTTTCCTCTCATCTAGATAGATCATCGTCACCTTACTGATGGATTTTTGCAGGGCGAACAATGCCTTGGCTGGTTATGTGCGCAAATATAGGAGGGCACTCGCGATTGTGGCCCCTATTGTTCTCGACAGCAGCTTGTTGACTGCCAGTGAGGATTCATACGGGTCTCGTGTTCGTCACCTCATCAACTGGGGACTCACAGCAAGGGGTGAGTGCTTTCGATGGCTATACCGCTTCTCTATGCTCACTTCGGTTCTAGAGCTCTGCCATTACATTGGCGATGGCATCTTGAAGGTGCGAGACCATCCGGTCTGGCAGTATATCCCTGGCCTCGACTGGAGCTCTGTGCAGCGCGATATGGGTCCCTCTCCGCTCTACAATCACCTCTGCCAGGATCCAGGTCCGCATATGGAGAGCCGGGAGATGGACAAGAATGCGTCTCTACTGCAGATAGTCTGTGAAGTGCTCAACCTCCCTCCGGGCGACGTTTCCGTCGACATGCCCTTGACAGCGTACGGGCTCGATTCACTTTCCGCCAGCTCCCTCGCTGTTGCCCTTCGCCCTCTTGTTGCAATGTCCCAGCTGCAACTCCTGGCAGATGTCAGCATCAGTCAGATTCAGAAGAGGATCGAAGAGGAGTGATCCGCGATTTGTACCTCTTCGTATGTTACTCCAAGTCTCTGGTCACGGCCACGTTTCGCCTCCATATATTTGTTACAGCGGACGTTAGTGTTCCTACAGAGCTCCATTTTGCTGGATCTTCCATAAGAATTCATGTTCGGCGTAAGCGTGATGGCAGCTTGAGTAAGTACTCCACATGCGCGGCGATGATGTGCCCAGGGCGTTGAGGGCGGCGTAGTTTCGGCGTTCTGAGTATGAACGTGGTTCAGACGCTCCTACATCCTCCACGAACAGATTATATCGTACACCCTCCAGACACGCCTTAACCTATACTAGTAGTCGTCTGAGTGTCCCTATTCCACCTAGCTACTCCAATACCTTAAGAGCTCAGCTTCTTGATCACCTGGTTGTCACGCCCCAAGAACAGCGTAGACACGCTCACGAGCAGCGACACCAGAAACGAGATCCACCCCATGGCCGCGAAAGTCGGTCCGGTCTCCTTCGTGCCCTTCGCCGTCTGAGTCGGGCGCGGAGGCAAGGACGGGTACATCATGCTCAGGTACTTCTTGTACGAGCCTCCGTACGGCGGAAACCGGAACCCAAACACCCAAGTGTCGACCCTGTGTAGGCGAGCGATCAGATCTCGTTCAGCTCACGTCCGTGATGCATGACAGCCACCAGGGCGGGGACGGGAGGGCTCACCAGCTTGGGTTGTCGAGCGACACGCGGTAGTGCGTGAACTGCTCGAATGCCTGCTTCCCCGCGTAGTATCCGTCTACCGGCAGGCAAAGGTCAGAGTGATCTCGCGTGAGGCACGGGGACGGTTGGCTTACATCCGCTGGCTCCGACGCCTCCGACGGGAAACCCTGGCACGGCGGGGCTGATGACGGTCTCGTTCGCAAGGGCCGCGCCGCTCCTCGTGCTGGAAAACACTACGGGAGGGGGAGGTGGTTAGCGCGTGCCAGAGAAGAACCTGACACTGCGTACCCTTTTGCTGGAACTTCTTGTCCTGCGAGAACACGTACACGGCGAGAGGGGTCTCCCTGGAATGGTTGAGCGGTGAGCGATAAGCATTGAGCACCGGCATGTTCAGGGCAAGGCTGTACTAGAACACGTACCGAGAACGGATGAACGCAATGGCCTCGTCCACGTCCTCGACCGGAACTATCAGCAGGACAGGCCCGAATATCTCCCTGTCGGCAAGTGAGCACATCAGTACCTCAACTGAAGCCCGCGAAAGATGAGAACAGCTCACTCGCTCATCAACGCATCCTCAGCCGTGACGTTGTTGACGATCGTCGGCGCCACATACTTCTTGTCCACGTTGGCGTCGCCCCCACATACGATCTCGCCCTTGGTGCGCTTCAGGAGGCCCTGTATGCGGGCGGCGTGCTCTCGCGTCACGATGCGAGAGAAGGAATCCGAGTTCTCCGGGCCATCCGGGTAGAACTTCGCGTAGCTGAGTGATGAACCTGAGTATGAGGCGATGAGCTGTAGAGGACTGATGATGGCGACTCACGCATCCTTGAGTGCCGACAGGAGCGTGCTCTGAAACGCGCGGGGCACCAGGACGTACTCCGGGCAAGTGCAGACCTTCCAGCGGTTACGTCGCGACAGAACGTGAGAACCCAGCAGAGGAGCATATGATAACACTGATCCTCGCACGTACCTGGCCTGCATTTGAGAAGCGGCCCCAGAGGAGCCTCCTCGCCGCCATGGTGACGTCGACCTTGGGATCGACGACGACCGGATTTTTGCCTATTAAAAATCAGCAAGACGTTCGGGCGGCGTAGCGACTAGAACAACCTCCCAACTGCACAAGGGTTCGACGGCGTCAGGATCCGGTAACGACTCTGGAACCGAGCGGTGCTACGTACCTCGAGCGTGATCGGTGTCAGATGCTTGGCCGCCGCTTGGGCGATGATGCGACCAACCCGTTCCCCGCCTGAGAACGTTATGAGCAAAGCGTTCAGCACTGCACGCTTAGTATCTACCTATGTAGAGAACTGACGAATTGTAAGTCAATGGCATCGAGCGCTGCACGTAAGAACTCACTATGATCCCATCGCAGTTCGAGGATCTACAGAAGGATTAGCGTGAGCCTTGTTACAGACTCCACTCAGCTGTCTGATGGCACAGCACGAACCTTCGACGTCTCTGCTACACCTCCCTGAATGACATGATAAAGCTCCGGGTCGAGGTATTTCGGGATGAGCTCTGCCAGGAGCTTGTTGACGTGTGGTACGGCCTCTGACGGCTTGATGACTGCGGCGCACCCCGATGCGATCGCGCTCGCCTGCCACCGTCCCGTATCGGCTTAGCGGTCACGTACAAGGTCGGGGAGGGATAACTTACTAGCGGCCCCAACGTCAGGAACAGGGGCACGTTGAACGCTGAAACTATGAGGATAACGCCTTTGGGCTCGGCCTTGATTGTCGGACCCATGGCGATGAAGCTGAGGTTGAAGTCGATGGGCTGCGCCCGTGTCCACTTCTCGACGTTGTCGTACGCGAATCGGACCTCCTTGTATGTCGGCCCAAAGTCGAACCTATGGAGCGACCCCGCAAACGTGAAGAACATTGAGAGCGAGTAGGTCGTCGTCCAGGTAAGCAAACGTACAGCTCGCTTTCTAGTGCATGGCGGCCGAGGTCCAGCTTCAAGGCCTCCTTAAACCGCTCCTCGTTGTCCTTGAGCAGGTATCCGACTTGAGCTATTTGCTCTTTGCGGAATGCGACGGACTTGGCCCTATCGGACAGGAAGGTCTGACGGGCGGATTCGAGAACCTGCGAACATATCAGTATCTCGTAGAAGGATAATCTCATGCATGACGTACCCGTGGAATGTCTTCCAGATAGGTATGTTGCTCAGACATTGAGGGGATCCAGGCGACAATGTGGGATGGAGGTAGAGGCAGACCGTGGCCTTCTCCGGGGGAAAACGAGAGAGACCATCATGCATCAGTGCTGATTATATGAGCACTCGTCAAGGATAGGTGACTAATACTTGCGATGCATCCCCGAAGCAGTACTGCAAAGCTGGAGGATCGGTTCGCAGGATCCGAGCGGGACTAGATCGAGGGCTCTTGCCCATAACCACGCTAGCACATGTCATGATGCGCCTCTTTCCCGCGAGACGTCATGGGACCCTCATGCCGCTCGCTGACATTCACACTGGCAGTGGCGTACTATTCGGTTACTGTGGCAACAGGGTTAGAGATATGTTTTGAGTTCTCCAACGTGAAACCGTCAAAGGCGAACTGGCTAACAACCGGCTCCAACGGACATATGCAGGGTTTGCTGGCTTACCACGGTAAGTATGGGTACGCTACTGCTGAGCGAGCTTTGCACGAGACAATTGACCCAGTCACGGACGGCTCACCTGAAAATGGTGCTTCTTCGGAGGCGAACATGCAATGACACTGGGATTCCTGATGCCGCGTTGTGGCATGTGTTGCGATACTGTCCGTGCATAATCAGCTTATCTCGCTCCGTCACAAAGCGTGCAATATTGTCAGAGTGCATTTGGGACGCGTGTAGATACTTCAGTTGCGAAGACATCATGGAAATGGGTGGGAGGGGTGAAAGGACTGAAGGGAGGTCCGAAGTTACTCCGGACCAGCAGACGCCGGAAATGCCCGGTTTCTGGGGACAAACCGGAACACACTTCAGTGTGAACTTACTTCGCAGTGCGTCCCACCAACGTCCCAACGTCAACATGTAATGACAGCGCGATGCTGCGTCAACCATCTAACTAGAGTTTCCAGAAATGACCTGGCCTTTCAAGCTCTTCACTGAAGCTTGCCAGCTCGACGGCACCGACGGCCACCACTTCTACACCCTATGAAACTTATGCCGCCTCTCCTTATCTCAAAGCTGTCCTTGTCTTCGTCCATGGTTTCGCGGACACATCGGCCGTTACGACGACCTACATACGCGCTGCGCTCAACACGGAATCACCGTCTTCGCCTACGACACGCGCGGTTTCGGACGTTGCGCGCTCGACACTCGAGGACTATCGGAGGCCCGACGAGTCCTACGGCAGGACGAACCGCCCTGTCGAGCTGAGCGACCTCGAATGGTGGGTTCGACATGTGCGGCGGGCGTACCCTGAAGTCCCCATTGTTATCATGCGGGAACGGGTTCGCAAGAGACGAGTACTTATGGTCTCACCTCGGAGGCCTCCCTTATGGACATACGCTGCACTCCCTTGGCACCTGGGTCGCAGCCAGGCCCGTCCGCGATATTCGGCGGCCTTATCGCTCAGGTACGAAGTCACAAAATGCGATGCCGGCGCGCCCGTTCGCGCATGGTTGAGTAAGGTTAGTCTGCACACTTTCTGGCTGTGAGCGTTCGTGTGGACTTCGCTGTCATCGAGAGACTGATCGACTACGTCTGCAGTCCTGGAGAAGTCTGTGAGCATTAACCCGGCAGCTATCATCACTGAACCTCCGCAAGACGTCGTCCTCAAACACTCCCAGCCGACGCATTCCCGGCAGCTTCAGCCGTCGATCGGCGTGCGCTCCTCCACGGTCGTCGTAGCTACCGACGACTAATCAGCGGGCATGAACACCATGGCGGAAGGCGCATGCACCATCTGCGCGGGTATGTGAGCCTGGCACGGTGAGCAGAAGTACTGATTGAAGCCGGTGTACGTACCCCCGGGACATCCCGTGCGGCGTGCCGTTAATCTGCCCCCGTTCCAGGCGATAGACCCAAGATGGACGTCTTCTCTTCTATGATCCGGGTGGATAGGGATCGTCGGGAGTTCAGCCTGGGGTTGTGTTCACTTCATGCCATGCGAAGGAACTCGGAGAACAACGAGACTCACGATGCGAGTAAGCAGTTGTAGACTTCAGTGACGGATGGCATGCCAATTGGTCATTGACGAGATCACCAAGGAAATTCGGAAGATACTACAAACCTTTTAGGAAGACTATGTCGATGCTGATGTACATGAAGTTTTCGGGGCTTATAAGTACCTAAGGAAGTCGTCAGAGAGTGCTTCGACAACTCACGCTCGTCCTTCAAGGTACTCACCACAAGGAAGCCCGCGAGTCCCAGGATGCTACATGTGGCCATGAAAGTCAGACATCGTCAAATTTAACTCAAGAAGACCACGAACCTATTCAACAAGCCTGCGCACATCGCAATCAGTAACGGCACTCATGAGCACAAGCGACGCGGACGCGACATACCTGTATCCAGTGCGTATGCGATGATGACGTCGACTGTTGAGTCGGTCCTGCCTCGCAGACGCATGAGCTTCCTTCCAGATCCTCTGCAGGAAGAAGCGATGTGACGCACGGTTTGATGCCAGTGCGACTCTTGCGAAGCACCCGGACCAACGTTCCGGCCAATAGCGCGTCAGTGACTGCAATCCCAAACACACACGAGATCATCCACTGCATGGAATGACCCAGACGCTTAGTATGACTCGAGAGTGTTGGTCAAGAAGAACCATGCTCACGTTGATCTGCTGGAAATCTCGAGGATTGGAGAGTGGGAATCTGGTCGCGTTGGTCCAATGTCACGGTATCAGTTCGCGAGAATGGAGAGGGATAAGTACAGTCAGACGACTGACCCTTCAGCAGTCGCAGCTACAGAAAAATCGGAGTGAGCCCTTTAGTACGAGCGAGACTCGAAACGGCGCACCTATGGTGAAGCCTGGGAGGAGGCAACGTCATTGATGGAAAGAGGGAAGATGGGTCAGAAGCCCACCTGCAAGAACGAACATCCACACCGCGGCTATAACGACCGCAGGTCGGTACTGGGGTCCCACTGCGACTCACGTCAGATCGGTACCCTTAATGAGTATTTTAATGACCGCACCAAGGTACACACGTTGAGCGTAGAAGCTAGCGAGCGGAGGGGTCAAAATACGAGGGGAGTTCGATTAGAAGTGCTGGACACACCCTTGACAGAGGATGATAGTGAAGCCCTGTTGCGCGGATAAGAGGAAGAACTCCATGGAGGGAAAGGATGGACTCACACATATCGCAGTAAGCAACTAGTTCGGGACCCCTGTAAGCGGTCCTGCACAACATGCTGACAGCGACCCGGGGAGGGACGGCTCACCTGCGTAGACCTCGAGTGCGGGTCAATACAGCAAGCGTGTAATGAGTCCTACGAGAACGTTGCGCATGTGCTCACCAGGGATTTTCCAACAGTGTCTGCGGATTGGCAAAGTTGCTGACAAGATGGTGGTAGCTGTCGCAGCCCGGCTGAGCATAATGCATGCGCCATGGTCCCTAGATATCGGAGATAGGACTCACCATGCGATGATGCTGCATGCCGTATGAAGCGTCTCGAACGCTCTGCAGATGCGACGTCGACAGTGTTGGTGGAGGACTCAGGATTAGCAGAGAGGAGTTGAAGGAGTCGACGTACAGAAATGTCGACACCAAACGGCGTATGTCGCGCGAGGACATGCGGACTCGGAAGTACCTGCCCGCCTGGTGCATTGCGAGCCCAGCGAGCCTAAGATGCGATTCGAGGTCAGACTAGGACGCGATGATACTCGCGGCGTTCGTATGTACGGTGCGGTGCACTGAACGTGACTCACATCAGTCCGAACGACATGCCCAGGAGCAACGCCCCATAGGTATCATCCAGAGGAGGTACGGTGCCAGTGGGTAATTGGGCGTCAGACTGACTATGGCTGGGCATGGAAGAGTTGGGCGACCAGTTCGCCTCACGAGTAGCATCAGGATCCATGGGGAGAAGGACAAGCGAACTCTACGGTCTGCCAAGACTCACTGACAGGTATTCGTTATGAAAAAGAGTGTCGTTGCAGGTGGTACCAGGAGGAGATGATGGACGTTCGGGACAAAACTAAGGTGCAGATAAGCGCGCCTGCCAGTGCGCCGGGCCTGATATGCGCAGTTTCCCCGCTCAACGGACGCCAGTGGAAGAATGTCAGTTCGTTGGTGATAAGGACGCTGTCCCCGCATCGATAAATGATCGTGAGCGAGTCGCAGAACTCGTTCGTTCGTCCGACTCAAATGCCCAACATGACACGTCGAGCAGAATAAATACTACGAGTATACATACACACGGATAAATACACCTCTCCTCCCCTGAAGCGACATGCCTCCCCAAGAGAAATACACAGGACATGTAGAGCGATCCTCTCCCACAAACTCAGACAGCAGCCCCGGTCTTCATCGACACGTCGTCCTCGAAGTGGTAGTCCCTGCTCCTGTCGAGGTACATCGCGCCCCCACCAGACCCGGGTGTCTTGACGTCCACCACCGACGCGCTCGTGTTCGTGTGCAGCGTCGTGCTTGCTCGCCTGCGTGTTCTGTGTGTACTTGCGAGCGTGAGCACGCGGTTCCTGATTCTAGACGCGAAGAACGAGTGACCAAGAACGCACCTGGCCGCGGAGGTCGCGCAGCTCGAGGGGGCCGGTGCCGGTGCTGCCCTTGGCGCCTGGGCGAGAGCCGTCAAGGACGGAGGTGGGGATGGTGGCGAAGCCGAACGGCCAGGAGCTGTCGTCGGCGCTCGTCGAGGCTGCGCTCGGGCGGGCTTCGTAGAGCGTCTTGCGGCTGTTCAGACTGCGAGAGGGGATGTTACTTCAGCCCGAACGCGCGGGGACGGGGAGGGGGGAAGAGAAGGTCAGAGAGGACGCGGGTGGACGTACGCGACGAGGAGCATGTTGGAGTAGACTGCAGTGCAAAGGGCGGTGGTCAGTTGAGAGCTGAGACGTGGGGGGAGGGGAGGCGTACGCTTCGTCCCGGCCATGTCAATCCCGGCGTAGATCTCGTTCTTGGGGTAGACGATGGACTAAGGCAGGATTGGGATTGTTATGAGGTCACAGATCATAGATATGGCAGTCAGCCTCAGTACTTAAGGGCGCAGATAGGGACGGCAGTGGGTACTCACGAAGATGAACGAGAGGAGGATGAGCAGACTATGAGTGGGAGGCAGAGCCATTCAGCGACTGCAGCTCTAGGACGACGCGCGAGAGTCGACTTCGCTTCATCGTACCTGTTCAGCAAGCCTAACACACCATCGCCCCTAGTCAGCTGTTGTTCTACCTCCTGGATGCAGTGAGAAGAGGTGCCATACCTGTGCCTACAGCGTAGAGAATAAGCGTATTGATCAGCGTGTCAGTCCTAAGGCGAAGATCAGTATTGAACTCTCGAGTCAACAACACGCCACGTACTTCCTGAACCCCGTCCGGCTCCGATGCAAAGCGTCGATGAACATCGTGCACAGGAAGAGGTCCGCAAACGCTGTCATCCCGCATGCGGTCGAGATGAGCCACTGGCCGAGCGGGAAGTAGAGTCAGTTGTGATTAGAAAGGTCGGGGATGGGCGACTTACAATCGCTTTGGAGAAGTCTTCGATCGTGATGAGCATGTAGCTGATGTCAGAGGAGTGAGAGTAAGCTAGCGATAGAAGCGAAGGGCGACATACGCTTTCGCGGAGGCAGCTGGCCATGAGAGATAGTGAGCAGCCTGTCATAGGATTGAAGAGTCGCTGAGCGGAGTCTTACCAGCAGAGAAGCCTGGTAATCGTGTAAGACATCACGTTCGCAAGCAGAAACGGAGGTGCACTCACCAAGTTCAGCCACGATGAGCACGACCTGTCGCCTCGCGTTAACTAGGGAATGGTGCCCACACGGAAACGAGTACTTACTGCGACGGCCAACAACCATCTCCAGCGTGGACCAACTGCATGTAGTGTTCAGAAGTGAGGTATCGGTGCGCTCGATCTGAGGGGTACGTACGCAGATACGCACGACGAACGTAGAAGCTGTGTGCCAATTGTTGCAGTTGAGCGTGATTCGAGTAAGACGAGGGTCGAATGCCTCACCTATGCGCAGTCACAACCACAAGTCCCTGAAGGCACGTACGGATAAGTGTTTAGCTGGAATGCTCGGAAGCGGCTTGACTCACGGCGGCCAAAGATAGGGTCTGCCCGGTTCACAGTTGAGCCAGATAAGCTCAACGTACCTGGAGGGACCTGTCGTAGCTTTAGCCTGTGAATTCGATGAAAGCATGCGCATGTCTCACCTGGATCCCGGTGTGGTGAACAGAGCCAATGGGTTCGTGAACTTGAGCATTGCCGAGAAGTAACTGTTTGAGTGTGTGAGTGCCTGTACGTTCAAGATTTGCCGACGAGGAGTACCCGACGTGTATGCACAATATCGTATGGAACGTCTCGAAAACCCTGAGTTGCGGAGTTAGACGTGAGCCAGGGAGCGAGGAAATGCACGTACAGCACCACAATGACCTGGGAAGCAGACCACATGTATCAACATCAATTAGACAGAAAATACAGCAAGTTCTTACCAGTGCCTTCAAAAACTTGCTATCGGAGGGTTACAGGCGATAGTACCAAAATGCCTGCTGGATCGTAATGCCATAGAAGCTGGGCCGCCTAGATCAGCATCCTAGGGGTAAGCTCTACAAGCAGCACACATACATCAAACCGATATAGGTAGCCACAAAGTATGACCCCAACGTGTTGTCGAGCTTGGGGAAGACCGGGAGTGGGTCTGCTGCCGGAAGGGACATGGCGGCAAGCGCTGCGAGGAGGGAGATCAGTCCAAGCTGATGCACACGAGGATCCTTAAGTCAAAGACGCACTCTACGAGTAGGCAAAGTTGGGTGCTTGGTAGACACATTTCCATCACTGGGAGTCTGAACGGTATCGGGCCGTCGTGTTGAGATGCCACCCTACTGCGGGATCGCCGCATCGCGCGCCCGCTTTCACCTTGAACTCAATCCTGAGTGATTGCAACATCTGCTCTGAGACCGGAGTGTACAAGTATAGCTCATCCAAGCTCACATTGTGTGCACTCAGCTCCTTTGCTATCACTTGAGCCAGCTCACCATGGTTCTTGTGTCTGTTGACAGCGAAGTGCAAGAAGCGCAATGGTGGGTGGGCAGTTCGCGGGATTGGATAAGATGGGAGATATCCCGAGGTCACCAGACACAAGGCTGTGTCAGAAAGGAGTAGAGCATCAGGCCGCCGGCATGATACTCCTTAGGCCTGACAAGGTCCGCGAGAAGCATGCTGTCGTCGTGCTGGGAGGAGGTGAAGGCACGAGGCGCCCAAGTGCAGAGCTGTGAACAACTTGCCATATGTGGAACCATCGGCGAAAACCGCGTCTCCGCGACCACCACATCCTTCTCCTCCTCCACTACCTCCTCCTCCTTCTGGTCCACGTCTTCTCGCAAAGACCTCATCTGTCGTCTTCTTCAAACTGTATACCGGATCCCTGCATCTTCCCGGAAAATGCCTCATACCAGAGACTCGGATCTTGCGACACCACGTCGAGCGCTGATGTGTTCATCGATTCTCGCGCCCACTGACTTCTGGCCCGCAGTGCGGCTCACACGCTGAAGCTCGCCCTTCTTGATAGCACTGGATCACCCTTCTCAGGGGCAGCCTGCAGAACGCACGCGTACGCACAGCACGGTACGCCGTCCTCGTTTTCGCGGTCTTTGGACCCAGGAGTAGGGCGCGAGCTTCCTGGCTTCCTCCGCCCCATGCCCTCATATGTCCCTGCGCCTTGTCCGGCTTCCACAGCTATGAGCTTCTTGTCCGCTCTGTCGTCCGCAGACATCCACTCGCTGACCGCTGTGCTTGGTGGCCATCCCGTCGCTGTCGCCCTCGTTGCCCTCGTCGCATACCGCATGTGGCCATCCAAACCGTGCCGTTCGAGCAAGCTCCCGAGGTCCCAGGAGCGCGTCGTCATCCTCGGCGCGTCTGGAGGCATCGGCCGCTCGCTTGCGCTCAAGTACGCTCAGGAGGGCGCACGCGTCTGTGTCTTCGCCCGCCGCGAGCTCGAGCTGTCCCAGGTGGCGGAGGAGTGCAGGGCAGTTGCCCCGAAGACTACGACTAACGGAGAGGGAGAGCGTGTCCTGCTCGTCAGAGGCGACTTCACTGTCGTCGAGGACATGGTGAACCTGCGGTCCAAGGTGCAGGATGGTGAGTGGCGTGTCTTTTTTTTTCGATTTCTGCGCGTGCTCAAGCGGCGTTGGGTCAGCCTGGGGAGGCCTCGACACCCTCATCGTCAACGCGGGAGTGCCCACCTTCCGTCCGTTCTGCGAGCTGGCCGGACTGGAAGCGAAGGGGCGCACGTTCACACCTGCCGAGCCCGATGCCGCAGCGATCGAGCGTGCCATCCAGGTCGTCGACAAGGTCACCAAGACCAATTACATCGGCCCCGTCGTGTCCGCCGCTACCTTCGTACGTGTGCTGTCTCGCATCGCCCCCCCCCCCTAATACGCCTCTGACGCCGTCTGCTCCCCAGATCCCCTCTCTCACGTCGTCAATGGCGCCCTCCATCGTCCTCATGGCGAGCCTCGCGGCCGTGCTGCCCGCCCCGACGCTCTCGCTCTACAACGGCTCCAAGGCTGCCGCGCTCGCGTTCTACCACTCGCTCGCGATCGAGCACCCGTGGATCACCTTCACGTCCGTCCTGCCCTCGACCGTGCGCGGCGAGCAGTTCTTCGACAATGCGGCCGACGGCGGCAAGGTGCGCGGGCAGGACCCGGAGAGCTACGGGCTGAGCCACGAGGAGGTCGTCCGCGGGGTGCTGGACGCCGTGGACCGGGGCCAGACGACGGTGTGGATGCCGAGCAGGGGAAGAACGGCGTTCTTCCTGTATTGGCTCTTCCCGGGCTTCATCACGAAGGTCGCGCGGAAGAGGTATGGGTACCCTGCCGCCGATTAGACTCTTGGATGGTTGGATCGTGGTCGTTGCGTCTGTTGTTTCTCACTGGCTTCCTGGTGTCTGGTGTCTGGTGTCTGGTGGCTAGGGCTCTATGTGCGTTGTTGCGGGCATGGTAGTTGTTCGGATCTCTTACGCACGCTTGCGGTCTCGTCATCGAGTCATGGGCTCTTTAGGTGGACAGCGGGGACGTCGAGTGTTGTACCGTACTTCCTCAGTCTGTGGGTCATAGCATGCGTCTTTTCCGTTCCTTTGCATCTCCTTTCGTCGTGCAGTGCCAAAACAGTGATGCACCCCAGGCAGCTGGCCGAGCGTCCTCATAGGTCGGTTCCTTGTAGATGAGAAATACTCCGTAAAGGCCACCTCCCACCCATTGCCCGCTACCCTGTATCCCATTATAGATGTCATGGATAGGTCCGGCATCTGCTCTCCGTTACTGAGGGCTCCGTAGGAAGGTATGGGGGACGTCCAAGCGGACTTCACTACTAGCAATACATCTCTCCGCTATTGAGACATACGACAGAGGCCTCGCTCTGTGGTCCCGTCACCCGTGTGTCTCCGCTGTGCGCGGGTCCAATGGATCCTCCCCTTGAATCCAACTTGGAGGCTGCTGAGTCTGTCCTCTCTGCCGTTAGGACCTCCGCAAGAGGCTGCATGGCACCGGGATTTCTGCATAGTTCAGAAGCTGTAAGACCCTCCCTGGCACGTCCACGACATCAGTGATTGCGTCCTTCACGCTGTGCCTCTCTCAACTGGGACGTCCGTGATCATGGTGAGCATGTCTATGCAACGCGGCCTTGACTGCACCTCCAATGGTGGCCGGCATGAACTTGAAAGCGACGTCGGTATCGGTGTCACGGTCTTCATGTGAAAGGGAAGTCGCACGCGAACTGTATCCACATGCTCTGTATATTACTACGGAGCCTCGGAGATGTACAGGTACAAGATATACTGACACCACAAATATCATATATAGGACAGTAGAGGGCGGTAATACGGTCAGCAAACAGTTCACAAGCACAAGACAAAGTCGCCAGATAACATCCAAGATATACGCAGGCTCGAAGACTCGGAACAGGCAGCGACGAAGAGCTTAGTCCGCTGCTGGGGGGTGACTTGTAGCTTCGTTGAACCCCGAAGCCGCGTTCGGAGGCTGCTGCCGCTGCATTGCCCACGGGTCCCGTTGTTGCGGAGGCAGCGCGGCGCCAGCTTGACCGTTGCCCGGACCGGCATATTGATATGCGGCGTTGTATGTCACTGAAGATGACGGTGACGGGACAGGATACATGTTCGCTGACATCGGATAGCCAGCATGAGTGGCAGCCCCTGCAAGTGGGGGCATGTGCGGAGATGTCGGCAGGTGTGAGGACAACGGCTGGTGCAAGGACGGCGGCGGGAGAGAGGACGGCATTGGGACAGAGGACGGCGGCGGGAAGAACGGAGGGCGATATGCGAATCCAGGATGCACTGGGTACGGGTACGCGCCATACGGTGGCGCGTAAAGATCATGGCGATAACCGGGAGGGCACCCGTCATATTGAAGGTTTCCGTATGGCGGTGCGCCTCCGTAGAAACCTTGCTGAGCTAGACCTACGTAGAGCGCATTAGCCTTTTATTGTTGATGATGAACCACAAAATACGTACCAGGGCCCGGAGCCTGACCAGGGACAAGACCGGGTTCTTGCCGCTCCACACCCGCATGCTGGGAAGGCGGTCGAGGAGTGCGACCTTCGGCAATTTGGCTGGGAACAGCATCATCCTCGGGACCACGAGGCCGAGATGCTGCTGCCTGCCAGTAAGGCTGCGTGACATTGTAGCCACGTCCGTAGCCCACTTGACTGCCGGATGCAAGAGCGACGGTCTCGCGCTGAACTTGCGGCGGCGGCCAGGGAGCATCCTGCACTAGATTGCCCTCAGGTGCTAGTCCCGCAAACACCTCCGAAGGGACTATGTCGGACTGAGGCTCTGTAGGGCGGGGAACCACCAGGACGTGCCGACGAAGGTCGGGCTCGAGGTCCTGCAGCTCTCTCCCAGACTCCGCCCGGACGTTCGGCTGGAGGTCATGGCGAGTCTCTGCTCGGACGTCTGACGGTGCATCCAGCCCGGGGTCACGACGAGGTGCTGGGACGTCTGGAGGGACAGCCGGTTGAGGCCCCGTACCAGACGCTGCCAGGAGGCTGGAAGGGAGGCTCGGCGAAGGCTCGGCGCGAGCATCCCCCTGGATGTGCATTCGAGCGATGTTCCGAGCGTCCTGACGAGGAGCCGCCGGGACGTCCACATGGACGGCATGCTGATACTCCATGGTAGTGAGTGGAGCTTCAGCAGGAGCCACCGCCAGGACGTGCGACCGAGGGTCGAATCGAGAGTCTTGACGAGGCAGCCCGCGAGGCTCAGCAGGAGCCGCCGTCGGGACGTGCGACCGAGGGTCGAATCGAGAGTCCTGATGGGGCAGCACTGGGACGTCCGGGTGGAGGACGGATGGAGGCTCAGCAGGAGCCGCCGCCGGGACGTGCGACCGAGGGTCGAATCGAGAGTCCTGATGGGGCAGCACTGGGATGTCCGGGTGGAGGACGGGTTGAGACTCTGTGTTCGCAGGTGCTGCCAAGTTGTCGGGACGTCGGTCGCGTGAGGGCTCAGCGCGAGCCTCTGCCAGGACATCGGAATGGAGGCCAGATGGCGGCTCTGGTGGAGCCTCTGCCGGGACGTGCAGCCGCGCAACGAGTTGAGGGTCCCGACGAGGCGGTTCTGAATGAAGAGCAAGTTGGGGCTTCGTGCTCGGTGCCCCCGGGACAACGAGATGGTCTTGTGGCTGCGAGACACTGTCCTGCTGGACTGTCTTGCGCACAGCGCTAGTAGCTGTTCCAGGATCCTGACGATTCAGACGTCAGGATCAATACCATCTTCACAGTATCAAAAACGAAATTGACTCACCTTGAAGTCCACACAACGATGCTCCGGGGCAGGTGGTCCAGCTAAACCCTGCGCTGTCTTCACAGCCCCGTGAATTCCCTGTTGAACATGACAGTCAGTACATATGTAGTGGAAGAGAGCTATTGACCTCTTACCTGGACCCTCTTGTCGCGGCCTTTTCCCTTGTCGACAGCACGGGGCTTGGGCGGCTTGATAGCCTTGCCGAGCACTTCTGCGAAGGGCGAGTCGCTGCCTAGGCTGGAGTGATTATCGTCAAGATGAGGACGCTTCTTGGGCCTTGATGGGCCTGGGGTAGGTTCGCACTCGCTCCCAGAGGATATGTAGTGAGCACGAGCACCAGGACTAGGGGCACGCTCAGCACGTCGGATTGGGGTTGTGGGGATGGCAACGACGATCTCACGACCATCCGACGAGCAGCCCTCATCGTCTGGGATCGCTGTAGCCGTCATCGTCTTGCTGAAGCGTTTGACGAACTTTCCTGTACGCTTAGACGGGAGACCGCGCTTTGACGCAACTCCAGACGAGCCGTTCGCGTTGTTGTCATGTGAGTCATTGTCCGAGTCCGCATCCGCATCCGAGTCCGTGTCCGTGTCCGCGTCTGAGTCGGTGTTCAAGTCCGCGTTGGAGGGCACAATCGAGCCTGTGTCTGCCATCGGGCCCGGGACGTCCTCGTCATCTTCGTTGGCTGGAGCCTCCGTCAGTCGAGGAAATCCAAGTCGATCGCTCTTGCCGTTGACAAACAATCTGCGGCCGCGGACATGAGAAGAGTCGTGCGCTGGGGGTGCGCCGTATATCACGGGCATTTTGGAGTCTCGAAGTGCTGCAGGCCCGTCCTATGTCAGCATACGGTATAACGATCAGAAGTGAATGATACGTACCAGATTTGTGCCCATGAGGTTTGAAATGTAAAGGATGAGGGTGCTTCGGATTCATCATTACTCCGACCATGGCAATGAGGCCTTCGGTGCCGATGTCGGTGATCCCCTTGGGACGGGGGGGCCTGCCAGCCCGAGACGTTGACTTCCTCCTGGGGGGGTCAGTCGGCCAGGCGACGTTCTCTGGATAGTTGTACAGCGCGAGCCCATGGTGCGCAAGCTGGTGGACAAGCGTCCTCCACGGGAAATTTGACGACCAAGCCTTTGCAGCGTCTTGTCCTGCAATGCCCATCGTGCCTGCGCAAACAGCACTGAGTGTAAGAGTCATTCTGATACCACTGTAGCACTTACGTAGAGACTTAAGGAGACCGTTCTTGATGAACCTCGCGCGATCCTCGGGCTCAGGCAAATCTACTTCATCGTCCTCTTCGACCTTGCTGCTTGAGGCGGCCGCAGGCGCTGACGTGGTTGCAGATGAACCACGAGTCGGGCGAGCACGCAACTCGGCCGCCTTCTCAAAGACGCTCTTCTCAGGCTTGGCCTCAGCCTTCAGTGGGGGTGCTGACTGAAGCGACTCGGTTGGGACTTGAACACTGCCTTCAGCCAGGTCCGCCACCGCTAGAGACACCTTATGGCTAGTGTCAACAAGATGCGCTTAGTCCGTGCCTGCCGTAAGATAGTCGAAGTGATAACTTACTATACTTGTGCCTTGAAATGCGACAAGTAGGTGTCCCGATCCATCCTCAGACGCAACTCAATGAACTAGAAACCCAATCGTAGTCAGTGCAGCTCCATAGTACAAGTGCTATGTCACTTACACCCTCGGCATTCTTGGTCATGTACACGTGTGCTAATCCTGCATCGGAGTTGACAAGATCGCCTACCAGAGTGAGCATGCCACTGTAGCCGTGCACGGCTTCAAGATACTCGACCTAGACGATCGACACCACAATATCATGTGTCAGCAATTTCAATGTCAAGTCAGAACAAGCGGCTTACATCGTTAATCAGCCGCTTGAGAGCCTTGTTGAAGTCGGCCTTGCGCTGCCCAACCGTCATACCTCCAGCGTTCGACAGTGCCTGGAGAAGCACCCATTTTGCGAGGATGTTATGCGCCTTCTCCTTGCCATGGTGTTGCTTGAAAGCATCGTAGCACAAACTGACAAGGTCTGACTTGTCATTGGTCTTGGCACCTGTAAACGTCGTGTCAGCTTGCGGTCTGACTGTCAGGGATCCGTGAGCATAGTACCCTCAACCACATCTACAGAAAACGAGTCAGACCGTAGCGAGCAGTACAAGTTTGAAGCATGCATACCTGTAGGAAGTCGCGCCAACTCCGCGTCCTTATGCGCCGCGAAGAAAGACTCGTACCCATTCCATACATTGCCTCCTTTCTGGTGATTACGAGCACGCGACGCGGTGCAGATGTCAATGATCTGCGGTACTGCGAGACCCGTGGCCTGGGACGCCTCCTTGGCGTCCGCGATCATCTTGTCGAAGAACTTCCTGATGATGACGTGGTTGTCGTCAGAGATACGGCCTGGAGCTTTTGAGTCATGCAGCGAGGGATCGTCGAAGAGGCTGCCGGAGATGAAGTTGTCGTCGCTATCGTTGTCATTGCGGTTGTCTCGCGTACCACTGGCTGTTGGCGAGTCTGAGGCCTGCAGTACCAAGTCCAGGTACGGGTGTCAGCAGCACAGCCAGAAGTCTACATGAATACGAAGGCTCTTACCTTGTCGACATTCGACGCAACGTCCAGATGGACGTCCGAGGGCACCTCCGGGTGGGCGTGCAAAGCAACCTTCACATGGAGGTCAGACGCGACCTCGGAATGGACATCACGCGCGACTATCGGGTGGACCTGAGACGCAGGCTGCAGGAAGACGTTCGACGCGGCGGACGGGACCACATCACCGGATGCGAGCTGTGATTGACCGTCATACGCCACCTGGGAGTAGATGTTCGATGCGAAATCGAGCTGGAAATCAAAGCGAGGGCGTGGATCTGCAGACCCAAGGGCGTGAGGATGGCCATAGCTATACCTGTAGTCGCTATCAGCAAGAGACAGAGCAATGCTGGCTTTGTTATCAGACGTACCGGTTTGCGTCCACAACATTCTCAGGATTGAACACCAAAGTGTCGACCTGCATCTGAATGCTCTCCTCGGGAGCGGAACGCCAGGGCGGCGCAGCATGCTTGACAGACTCGATGTCATGCTGAGAGTGGTTGGGGGTGCGGAGCGGCACATCGTCTGTGACATGCTCTGGGACGAGGTTATGAGCATGCGTCGGGATGTGGTTATGAACGTGCGCAGGCGGAACATCATGCTGAGGAACCTCCCCAGGAGCATGGGGCGGGGGTTGGACAGGCCATGGGACATGCGTTGGGATGTGTGACGAGATGTGCTCGGGGACATACAGCTGGGCAGGCAGTGGGGACGGCTCTGGAGTGTGCAGCGGGACATGCGGTGGAGCGTGACCGGCGACCTCCGACGGAACCTGCGACCCGACGTTCAAACCGACGTGCTCGGGACTGTGACGCAGGACTCGCTGGCCTGAAGACAGCGACGAGTCGTCGACATGCACGTCGACGTCAATCTGACTGTGAGACCCGCCATCGACGGCAGCGACGGAGACTGTAGGTACTGCACGGTCCGGAGAGAGCGGGACTAGCGCAGGCTCTTTGCGCGGAGACCTGTCGCTAGCACGCGGAACGGCCTGGCGTAACTCAGAAGTGCCCCGACCAGGAGCTGGTACATGTGTGCTACCGGGAACACGATCATCGTGGTCGAGGACCTGAGCCGTGACAGACTCATGGGGACTGGGAGAGAGGCACGGCAGAGGAGAGCTAGAAGCGTTCAACGGTGCTTCACGGACTGGCGGTAATGAGGAGAGAAGTGTCAGCACAATCAATGCTTAGAGAGACGGATTGACACACCAGTACCTGTCTCGTTGTTGAAATTTTCCACTGCACCCCCTACGTGAACGGCAGAAGCAGGTTGTTGAGCTTGCGAACGACCGCGTGGCTTTGGCACAGGCTCTACAGACAGCATGTCAGAGTTGGGTTAAACACGAAGGTGTACAGAGATGACACTTACTGCTTGATCCCGAGCTGCTGCCATGTGTCTGACGGCGAGGGACCTCTTCGATCGAGTCCGAGAGGGGAACATCCACTGTCTGAGCAGTCGCAGTGTTTTTAGCAGCTGCGAAGATGTTGTGGGTAAGAGCGCGGAGCACAGCTGTGAGCAAGAATAGAGTCGACAGACCATCCTTGCGCGACATCGCAGCAGCCTTCATGAAGTCACTCGCATTTTCTCTTGCGGTGATCAGACGCGTTGACCTGGGCCGGGTGGGTGTCGGCGGGGGTGCCTCAATCTTGGCCTTTTTGCGAGAGCGTCGAGGCGTCGGTGAGCCAGCTGGTGAGCCAGAACGACGCGTCGGGGACGCGTCCTGACGCAGCTTGCTCCGCTGTGAAGATGTCAGAGACACAATCACCGAATACAGCCAATAATAATTGACGACAACGTACTTTGGGCATGAGATAGCGTAGATCGCGGCGAAGGAGCACGAGGAGAACGACAGCGCAGGGAGGACAGAGTCGAAGGAGATGGGGGCGGGGAGAAAGGTTGACGGCGCGTGCTCAACAACGCTTTTAACAGGCCTCTGGATTCGCACCCGCCCGTACATGTTGGAGATGGGAAGCATGGTTGAGGTGACATGAATTAGACGTACCTGTGGCAGCATGATCCTCATGTATCTGTTCGGGAGGTGGGAGGACAATTTGGGGGGCTGGGAGGTCCGGGCGAAGGTCGTAAGCCCGACTAAGATACCGACCCCACGGCGAGACCCCATCCAATCACGACGCGAATAACGATACCACTGAATGTTGCAAAACAATGACATAGGTTTGTATCAGACTACACCGGGCAGACATGCTCAAAAACATACCTCAATATACCTGAGACCGCGCCCGGATACAATAGTGGCAAGAAAGGGCATACTCGTAATGTTTGACCGTGGACGTAGTCGTCAGCCCATTGAAGCATCTAAAGCCGAGTTTGTTCAGCTACCACCATCATGGGTCGGACGGCAAAATACCGTACCCGCCAGGAGAGAGCTCTAGCCAAGAAAGCCGCTAAACAGCGCTACGCTGCAACCGACAGGTGAGTGTGAGGAAAGGCAGTATCATGGGACGAGGAAAGACTCACTCAGCTCTTGTAGAGGTCGAGCTGCTATCCATCATCAGAATCTCCGAACGTACAAGCGGCGCGTTGCTGCAATCCCAGAACCTGAGCCTGTTGACTCAAGGGACATCAAGTCTGTCGACATACCTGAAGACCTCATCTCACTATCCCGTCAGCCCATCATACCCACACGTCTTTTCCTAAAGGCTCTCCAATGCGCCGATGCTTTGGACGAGTCCAACTTGGGGGTGTGGGATGCGCGTCCCCCATATAACACCCTACCAACACACATGGAGGACGACGAGGAGCGCCGCTTTACGAACCGGATAGTCGAGGTTATGCATGGGAGACGTATGCGGGAGACGAGAGCAGAAGACGAGGAGAGAGTGGCCCGGTTGCAGGCAGGGTGCTACGAGGACGTCGTGGGGGAGCTCCAGGAGAGGGTAAGGACATTGCTGTTGACGTGTCAACAGGATGCGCAGTATACTGCACCCGAGCTCCCAGGCTCCAAGCGAGACAAGCGAATGGCGCAATTCCATCTGGAATGGGCGGCCAAGCGACTCTGCCTCTTCCACGCTGAATTAACAAGCCTTCAGTCGAATGGCCTAGGACCATTCTCGCAGCTCTACTCGGACGGCGGACTGGGATGGAGAAGCGTGTTCAAGGGGCTAGATATGGTGCCTTGATCCGATCGCATTGTTGCTGTTATTGTACCATTGTTATGTCGGCAATCCTCTTGTCCAGCGCGTCAAGGAGATAGAACTGCCAGAGTTACAGCCCAGAGTAAGTTCAGAGACGTCAGCGAGTGCAGGGAGGGTGCTTCGTTGAGCCAATCTCCACGGTCTAAGGATCGCTCGTCTTCTGTCATGTCGCTTGCTCAACGGAGTCGTCAAGTGCGCTTATCTGATTAGATGTCTAGTAACGTAATATCTAGCAATAGCTACCGCATGTCAAGAAATTACTTAGTGCTACCCATGTTGCAGTCGCGCGGAAGAGCGCAGTACAGCATCGTCGCAGTGGCCTAATTGTCGTCTGCTTAAGTAGTTGTGTAACCCACTCGCCCCATCCACCAGAATAGGAAATGTAAGCGCTCTTCGACATCGAGCCCGTCTCGCGAAATTGAGCCGATCAGGCCCAATCGAAGATTGCCGCTTGCCTTCGGACCACATACTGGCGAATGAATGTGTCTATTGGAAGCATTGTGGAGCGTACAAAAGCGAGCTGCCATGTATCAGGCAGTAACGGTGTTCTGGAGGACGAGCGCTAGGAGACGGCCACGGAACTCGGCTATGTCCTTCTCGGCGAGGGAGACTGAGTGGAAACCTCGTAGAACAGCGGCTATGCATGCGAGAACCCAGACTCCGCAGTCATATCCGTTTGTCTGCATTGGTCGATGCTAGGGAGGAGAGCACAATGTGAGCGCAATGGCATGGACGAACAAGGTCATCAGCTTACCACAAGCGGGTATGCCTTCCACCTGCCCTCCATCGCGGCCAACGGCACTTCGTGACCTGCCTCTTGGGCGAGTCTGATGAGTCGAAATATAAGGCGCAGGACGTCCTGTGTGACAGATCTCAGCTCAATCACAGGAGAGAAGCGAACGACAACTCACAGGAATTATGATCTCCCATGACTGCGGGTTGCCGAAGCTGTCAAAGTATGCGATCTGCTGCTCCGCAATGTAGATGACGGCGAGCTCCCAATGACAACTGTTCGCTCGATGGACAGGCATAATCCACACGTTCTTCCGCCAATAGTCCGTATACTGGCTGCATCTCCAGAGAGTATCGTCGGCGGTGGCGCCGTCGAGTTGCTTTGCCATGACGTACGACGAGAGCAGGGCAGGGGGTCCACGATACACGTGGCCTGAACCGAAGTAGCGGAGTAGGAGCTGTGCACACCCGTTCATGCCGTCGTCATTGATCAGTCCCTCCGCGCGTTGCAGACGACCGAGGTCGTCCGGCCAGAAGGTCATGCGAATGTGTTCGACGTCTGATGGGAGCTTGCGCCTCCTGAGAACAACGTCGGGGTCTGTCGGGGTCTGTGGTTGTGGCAGGGAGAGCGAAGTGTCGTTTCGTTGTGTGTGCTGGCAAAAATGAATGAAACATTCCTATGCCATGCACTGGATACTTCCGACGTACCGGACTCTGCGTAGCAAGCTTGAGCTTACAAGGGATCATGTCGAAGTCGTCGTCAGCTAATGGTAGTTCAGAGGCGCCGAGAGTGGTCGTGAGGGAGTATTGATAGGCTTCTAAGGCGTGACGAGATGAATTGAAGTCGTCCTGGTCACTGTACGAGGGAGTGGCGTACTCCCGATGCACGTCCTCCTCCACCGGGGCTGAGTCGTTCGGTAGGTCCGCGTCAAGTACTTGCTCGTCGTCAGGGTCGTCCAGAAACTGAGCAATCGTGTCTTGGGCTAGGACGGTCTCAGCATCGAGGGTGAATTCCTCCGGATCTGGCCGGTTGCCCTCATCATCATTAAGCCCGTCCTGGAAGGTGTACAGAGTCCATCGGAGCCGTTCCGGAGAAGCAACTCCGGAAAGACGCTGTGCTGTCTGGGCAGCATGCCTAGTTTGGGCAGCGAATCGCACCTCAGACGCAAGCGGAGTCCGCCAGCGTGTATAGAGGAGAAGGAGCTCCGCCTTCTGCTGCTCGAGAAGGAAGCTTATCTGAGAGTCTACCGTTAAGTCAGTCCAGATGTCCTGCACGCCGAAGGTGACTCGTAAGACTCACAGCGAGGTCTCCGCAATGCGAGCTCTACTGCTGCGAGCTCTCGTCCATACCATCGACATAAATTGTCGGCTTCATCTCCGAGGCGACGCCGCTCTTCGAGACACCGGTCCTTGGCGAGCATGGCTCAGATACCTCGGCGTACGTTGACATCCTCGAGCCATCTCGGCATGGAAGACTCCACCGGAGTAACCCAGACGTCCGTGAGAAGGGAGGGGTCGTTTCGTAATGCTCCGAGCTCGGTCGGAAGGTGGTCGGGGAGTGGTAGCCTCCAAGCCTTCTTGTAGGACTTCTTGAGGTCGTCGCAGTATTTGTTGAACTTGCGTATGGCTGTCACGAGAGCTGGCGTACGTTTTGCGATAGCTTTGCGGGTCTGTTGGTGAAGTTTAGTACCTGTAGGGACATTCAGTAGTACCATAGCTCCTTTTCCGTAACGTATACCCTTACCTAACGCCTGATCACGACCTCCGGCAGCTCTGTCGAGTTTGTCCCACTCGAAGAAGCTCCCAATAGCTCGTTTCCGGATGTTCATCTTCAGATCCCGGGCCATGAGTAGCGTTCGCACGAAGTCGAGCGGCAGTCCTGTCAGCTCGGGGAAGCCTTCCCCGACATTGAGCGAAGCATAAAGTGACTCGACCTTGACGACCGTGCGCTCGTGGGAGCGTTGCAGACTTTCGACGAAGCGAAAGGCCTCTGGATTACTCTGGTCCTTGGATATGTGAGCTTTGACAGTCTCGAGGTACTTTTGAATCTCTTCCAGCTCAGCTTGCAGGTTCAATACTGAGTCAAGCTCCTTCTTGAGGCGGGCAGGTGCATCTGTGTCATGCATGAGGTATAGGAGGAGTTCGCGTCGTTAAGACACTCACGGTTTCGCACAGACAGTTGTGCCGCCTGCTGAAGCTCCCATTGAGTTCGTAGAACAGGCATACTGACCTCGATGGTACGGAGCTCCTTCTCGGCATTGGCGGCGCGAGCTTCAACGCCATTCTTGAGTCGAGACCGGATCCACTGTCCGAGATCTTGACGAGCTATGGCATTCACAGAGTCAGCATGCCTGTCAAGGTACCAGATCCGTCTTGATCGCTGATTTTCACAGGTGAGTCAGTCGGTAATCTCGCAAGCATTGAAGCAAGCAATATCATACGCACTCCGGATGTCCGTGTGACCCCAATCAGCTTCCGGAACTTCGACCAAATACGCTCTGTGCCTTCGCCCTCGGTAAGTCCCAGACCTTTGCGCAGCCGCGGATTGTACACTAGTTGACATGCCCATTGGTGTCCGTAGGCATGCATCACGGACGTCGCAAAGACGAGACGGTCCACGACGTTGGAAGGGAGAATATCATACTGCGAGATGAACGTCAGTAATCGCAGAAGGTTCCGCAATGTTCGGCATACGCACCAGCTGAAGACTCCGGTCTAGAACACATGCAATATCGTAGAACACCGCAACTGTCGCGTCCTTGGGCAGTAGGGACACCAGCTCCTCAATGAGAGCTATGCCGAACTTCTGTTGCTCGCCTGGCGTGTCCACATTCGCCAGGAAGATAACGATGTCGTGACGGCATACCAAGGCCATGAGACCAGTGTCATCGAACTTTGTTCCATGCGTCTTCGCCTTCTTCTCGTCAGCAGCCTCAAATGACTTCTCGCACTCGTCCAACGCAGACTCCGGTACTTTGCTGGGACGCTGCCGAGGAGGTCCCTTCCGGACTTGGGTGATGCGGTCTCCAACAGCGTCCACCTTCGCTTTTGAGACGAAGTACTTTGGCTCGTGAAACCAAGGACTATCGCCGGCGGCGATGTTGTGACGTTGACTGAAGGTGGCATCGATAGCGACATGGATATCTCCGCCCTCGCTATTCGTGGCGGCAGGTTAATTCGGGAGAAGCGATGAAAAGGTCATGTCAGTACACGCACCTGCTGAAAGCTCGCCCAAACTTGTTCCCACCGAAGCAAGCAGGACACCTCTTCTGCAGTATTCTATGGCAACTATCGGAGGTCAGTCTCGGGGCTCCCTCGTAATCCGACGTGTTCTGTAGGGGACCGGACACAGTATGGTGCACGTCCGAACGAACGCCGGAGTCAGCAGGGAAGACTGTTCCGGGAGCAAGACCTTCTCGCAGAAGTCCACTGGCACCTCCGGGCGACCCTCCGTCCGGGTCTCCTCGCGAACGTCCATCGACACCTCCCTGGGACCTTCCATCCGGATCTCCTCGCGAACATTCATCGGCACCTCCCTGGGACCTACCATCCGGATCTCGTAGTGAACGTCCATCGGTATCTCCCTGGGTACGTTCGTCCGGGTCTCCCAGCAGTGGCGCGTTCGGACGTGCGACCGAAGCTCTGACGTCCATTGCTGCCAGTGGAACGGGTGTGGTACCGGGGGAGTTCTTATACTCCGGGGTCGTCCCAATGTCGACCACTAGTAGCAGGGTACAGTAGTGTACGTTCAACATCAGTAGATGCAGTCATGAGTATAACAGGAATCATACCAGTTCTATTGACTATTCCATCGTGGTTGCTCTGCCTGGTCTGCTTATCCAAGTCGATCTCTTCCAAGCATTCGTCGACTGCGCGATCTAGCAGGCTTTCTGTCTTGTTCTTAAGGCAATCATACCATTGGACCGCGTAGCCAAGACCTCGACGGAACGGGTCAAGGATAGGCTCACCCTGGTACGGTGACGTTAGAACATACTAGTCAGAGGTCATGAAGATGAGTGACTCACCTTGTCGTTTAGTATCGGGAAACCTCGACGCTGATATACTGACTTCAACGCACCGGCGAGCGCCGTAATGGCGTCCGCAGATCTCTCGAACAGTGCAAAGTAGAAGTCGAGAAGATCGACTGAGACTGCGATGCGGGGAAGTAATGGAGCTGTAGGAAATAGTCCCTGGCGAACAAGGACGCGGGGAAGGGATATGCATCCGCAGTACTTAAACTCCCGGGTAACGAGATCTGTAGCAAGAGTAAGTTCTATCATCCAGTAGCGGAGACGGGATGGAACTCACAGTCAAAATGCAAGCAAGTAAGCATAGTGCTCTGATAGTAGCACTTGCCACTTGGGCAGCTGAAGTTCGCGTCCATTGAACCAGCGCCGCCGAGGCGGCCTTGCGCAGACTGGACGTACGCTAAGTAGTCCGGAACCAACGTCGGGATTGTTTGTATCCAGACTGAATAAAGTCGCTGTGATGCGTCGTCCGGCAGAATTCTCCGAGTTTGCTTTGCGTTGAGAGGAGGTGTATTGTCGAGAGGAACCGGGTCTGCCAGATCCGGGACAGGGACAGTGGGCTCTGACTCGTCGGCCGCGACGTCCGTCATCTCTACATCTCCATCCGCATCACAACACTCCTGATACTCCCCCTGGTGTGCAGGAAACGCGACTTTGGGCGCCGTAAGTTCAGCAATCTCGTCAGCGAGCCGCTGCTGGAGTAGAGCTGCTTGCGGTCGATGTACGGGTGCCGAGTTCTTCTTCGGACCCCGGGGTTTCAAAGGTGTGCTGAAGTGGGTACCGACAGGTTGATCTGCTCGACGAGGAGGTTTGCGGGTCGGAGTGCGTGGAGGATGTAGTGTATTGGTTGAGGCATTCATGCTGGTTACGATCCATGCGGGCTGGTACCGCGGACGTAGACTTAGTTCACCGGCGCCTAATGCCTGCAGCAAGCCTGCAGGCGGCGCTCGCGGCCACATAGGATGAGTACTCTTTCAAGTAGCTCGTCTTCTACACTGGTTACCTACATACATTGTGACATCCTCCTCTACCTCAGACGGAGGGTCCTGGATCTGTCGGTTCGATTCAGGGCATCTATTTATAACCCAAGGGGAGGGGACGTCCGCACGGGAGGGCCCTTTATGAGGGGATTCCCATCTACAACGAATCCCCTCTATAAGGACCAGGTCCCTCCTGCCCTAGGTGCAGTGATGATCGCTGCAGCTCGCTATTGGCCGGGCGCTTGTCACCATGTACCTGTGTTCGCCTTCTTGATGCATGTACGACTCTACTTCTCCGGCGGTGATTTTCCAGCTATCAGTCACTATCAGCTTCTCCAGGCCTTTCCTTGTCCTCTCACTCCATCCCGCTCAGAAGCATCTCTGACAGATCGATGATACTTCTATGCTGAAGAACATACCGTATTGCGGCCATGCCGCTCCTGTCAGGACTGAATGTGAACCTGTCCGTACTAGCACATGACAGTCGCGGGCTGTATCCCTCTGGCTTCCCCATACCGCCAATAATACCCCGTACCATCTGAGGCGGTTTCTGCGGCTCGTACTTCTCGACCCTTTTGTGCCGCAACATGGAGAACGACTCCAGGTGTGTCTCCTAGGTCCTTCACGTAGGCCAAGCTGACCGTCATTTTTATATAGTTCTGCACCGAAACGAGGCTTCGACTTCTGGATGGTATATGTCTCGAACTTGGTGATAGACATGCTGTCTGTGCTCGACTTGGTAAGCTCTGACAGTGGCATTGAGAGTGATAGTCACTGAAGTCTCTTCGGTATCGCGCAGATGGCGGTCTCGACTGCTCTCCCCGACAATTGTGAGCCAC
>JABYQS010000142.1:0-100040 GCA_022592435.1 Cerioporus squamosus | reverse complement strand
CTGCGCGAGTGCGCATCCTCCTCCAGCCGATCATGCCTGGGAAGGCGGCGCTGCTGCTCGACTCTCTGGGCGTGCCTGCGATGGAGCGCACGCTGGCGGACGCGGCGTTTGCGAGGCGGGACGTGGGGGATGTGCGGTCGGGCGTGCGGCTGTTCGATGTAGACATGTCGAGGTTGTAATCTGTGGACTCCGGATTGAATGTCAAGTGTGCGCAATCGAGCAAGGTTACGATTGCTTCAAGGCTTGTGAGGACAATCAATCGTACGACAACACTGCGGGTGGTTAACGAATGAACTTAATAGCTGGGAAGTTGTTCAAGCTTCAAGCTTCAAGGTCCATCAGGTTCACTCCTCGGCTTGCGAGCACGAGATGCCGCCGGGCCACACCTCGTTTGACCCGCACGCAATTACTTGCTTTTCGGACGATGCATGATGTTTCAAAAAGACTTTGATTGTGCGAGAGGAAAGGAAAGGAAAGGACTAAGACTACAGCGGCAAAGTCCAGCACAGATTCGGATAAGTATATACGACGATGCATCCTGCACGGAACCCCCCGGGAACAGACAACAACAGCAACAAGAACGGGACGATGCGACGGGGACATGAACGCGACTTTTCTGCGGTCTACTGGGATGCAGGTGATGATTATGCGTGGGTGAGATGATAGACTCGGGATGTAAACGTAGGATGTGTGGTGGGGCGATGCATTCTACGGGACGGGAAGATGGATTCTAGATATCGTGATGTGAGGTGCAGATGGGAAGAGATGATGCATAGAATGGGAGAAAGGCGATAGCTGACGGGAGGAGAAGAGAGGAAGGAGACAGAAGTAAGAGCGAACGTGAGGGGAAGGGGAGAAATTCGAAAACGACAGCTATTATATGACAGCACGCTTTGAGCGCGCACGGATGGAGCGGCCGTAGCGGTAGAAGAGGAACGGGATGGGGACCATACCCAACGAGATGAAGGCCCACGTCGACGCCGCCCAGCCATTACCCAGGTTGTGGTACATGGCAGTGATGAACAGCGGCATCGCCGCGCCCGACCCGGACCGAATGACGGTCTTTGCAGCGAGCGCAGACGCGACGTAGCCCGGGAAGGCGTCGATGAGGTACGCGTTCGCCGAAAAGTAGATGATGACCATGCCGAACCCGAAGGGGATGCCCGAGGACACGGGCCCGACCCAGTTGCCGCCCCCGGGGAGGACCGCGGGCGGGCTCGTCCAGCCGAAGATGAAGAGCGAGATGGGCACGAAGCCGGCGCCGATCATCATGCCCACGAGACGGTCCTCCGGGTCGGCGCGGCCGCCCTTCCTGGCTGCGCGCGCGAGGTAATTGCGCTCGATGCGGGGCGTGACGAAGAGCGCGCAGGCGAGGCCGATGAGGACGGAGCAGAAGGTGAGGCCGACCATGCCGTCGTTCCCAGCGGTAGTACTCGCCGAAGACGACAGGGAAGCTGAAGAAGAACGCGTAGAGGAGACCGTAGATGAGGGCGATGTACAAGCTCATCAGGAGCAGGATGGGCTCGGTGACAATCATCTCTGTGGACATATGTGAGCGACTGTGCGTATGCTACAAGGATAGGCTAACTTACGGAATGGGCGGAGGAGCGTTTCGGTTATGATCTGACTGAGGGACGCCTTGAACAACTCCTGCTCGGTGGTGATGGTCACGTCGCCGGTTTCCCTCCGCAGGCGTTGCGCACGCTTGCGAAGCAGGGTAGGCGCATAGGTCTCGGGCATCGTCATCGTGAAGAGCGTGACAACACCGGCGAAGATCATGTTCACCCACAAGATCCACCGCCAACCGATGGTCTCGCCAATGAAGCCGCCGACGATGGGACCGAGAACGGGTCCACCGTAGGGAGCGGCTGCGAAGAGAGCGATGGCGAGACCGCGTTCGTTGTTATCCCAAACGTCCGAGATTGTACCGCCTGCAAGAGTAAGAGGGGCAGATGCGAAGATGCCACAGAAGAATCGACAGATCAAGAGGGTCTGGATGTTCTTAGCGACGGCACATGGGATATTGAAGATGACGTAGATTATACTGGGGATAATCCAGATTGGTCGCCGACCGTACAGCTCGCTCTGTAACTACGTTAGCGTCGAAGAGGGAAACGGAAACCGTAAACACTTACCAACGGTGACCAAGCGAGAGGGCCGATACCGAAACCAACGACCATCAGCGAAACGCTCAAGGCCGTGACAACCTCGCCGACACCGAACTCCGCCTCGATGTCGCGGAAGTCACCAGTGATGACGGCGCTAGCAAATGCCACCTGAACGACAGCAATGGCGCATACGGTGGTGATATCTGGAGAATGGGAGACGGATATGAGCAACCCATGACGCAAGAACGAGAGACAGGAGTCAACGTACACCACCGGTAGAGATTGGACCAATTCCGAGGATCTTCGGCATCGCCATCCTTCCATGTCACCAACTTCATCTGCTTGAGCTCGCGCGCCTTCTCGGGGTCGGCGAGCGCTTGTGGTAAACGGTAGACATGTGAGGGTACCGGACGCAACGCAAGGTCGGCGGGCAAGAAACCGGTATCTGTGACAGCACGGTACTCGTCCGTGAAGCCACCACGGTTCATATCGGTGGTCCCGAACGGGAACGAGATATCAGGCCGGCCATCGTCGTGGGACTCGTGTGTCCGTGTGCGAGTGAGGGTGAGATCGAGGTTGTTACGGCCGTGGTTTACCCCGTCGGGGAATGTGATGTGTGGAGGGTAGGGTGAACGGGGAGCATGGCCGTGGTCGTGCGCGTAGTCGTGTTCGTGGGTGGGTTTGGGCTCATTGTGGGATGCGCCATGGGCTTCCTCGGGGACGGCTATTGTAGAAGTCTCGCTGTGAGGCATGGAGGGGGCGGGATTAGAGGAGGAGATAGCCATGACGGTCGTCGGGCGGGAGGAAGAAAAGGGCAAGGGGGCGTGGGAGAGGGTGGAGATGCAGGACCTCGCCCTCGCTCCATTCTTATATATGAGAGTGGACGGCGGAGGCCCACGGGCGACGGAGTGATCTTTCTCGGAAACACAGGGAGTCGGAAGGAGATCCTAGGAGTTGCACTGGCGCCGACATAACTTGCGGCCGAGGCTTGGACGTCTCGCCGGCTCCTCACGACGGATACGGCGATTTTGTGCGCGATAGGCTGTTCGCCGGTGGGCAGATGGTGAGATCGCGGAACGAAATGTCGAGGCTCGGAGGTCGACCGACGTCCGTCTCTGTCCCGAACCTAGACCTGCGATGGCGCATCCCGTTCAGTTCCGTGCGCTGGCGAGACACATACCGGCCCACTGTCTCTTCTGGCTCGTTCTGACCTGCATGGTGCACGCACTATGTGTGACTCGGGCATGCGATACTTCCTGACGTCGAGCGTTGGCTCATGGTGGAAAACCCTGGCGCAGCGGATCATCTGAGTTCGGGAAGCGGAGCACATAGCCGCCCACGAACCCGGGAGGAGGCGCGGGCGGTTACGGAACACCCTTCTCGCGGGTTGCCGTATATGGTGGCCCACTGCTGGCGTCCAGAACTCACCTAGAACTCACCAGTACTACGACCACCACTTGGCACTCACATTCAAGCCGCTCTCTCCAAGACGTTTGCCGTGTTCGAAGGCTGAAGCAGACTCCCGGACTCAACTACTATTCTCACAGATCCCTGTCGCTGTCCTATCTCTCGGGATACGGACACGCTTCCCGAAGAACAGCGACCTCCTCGAGCCTCGAGGTCATGTTCCAACAGGGTGACACCTGGTTCATGGTGAGTCCGACTTGGCACTACTAACGGATGCCATCGGGATTTGCACAGGTTATACTCACCTTGAGCGGAACCAATCGCGCAAGTCGATCTCAGGGACGGAACCTGCTTCCGGCGACAGAAAGCTGTGCTCGTGAAGCCCATATTGATCGAGCAGTCCGACTGGGCCTTTTGGCCGAGAGACCAGCACAAGTGGCTACTAGTGATGCGCTTGTTGGTCGTTTGCCACCGCTGAAGAAATCAGTCAGTCGCGCCCCGCTTGCGATTGCTTTCAATCCACGCTGCGCGCTCTCCTCAAACGCCGCGCAGGGGGTCCGGAGGTACTTCTCAATACAGTAGACAGCGTCAATCTGTACGGCATCGCCTGGACGAGTCGGAGAATAATCGTTCAAAGTTCAACGTTCAACACCCATCGTCGACGACGACTTCGTTCCATCCACACCATGCCAGAGGCCACCGATCTCGTAACCCCATACTTCCCCGTCTACTCGACCTCGGCCGAGCCTGCCACCCCGCACATCCTCGACCCCAGCATCTCCGCGATCCTCGGAGGAGCCAACCCCGTCCTCCTTCCCGGGGAGGCATGGCCCCGCTGCGGGGTATGCGACTCCCACCTCATCCCGTACATCCAGGTCAACGTCTCCTCCCCCCAAACGCCGTCCGAGTTCCGCCAGAAGGTCGCTGTCCGGCCCGAGACCGGGCACAGTGTGCTCCTCCAGGTGTTCGTGTGCGCCGAGGACGAGAACGCCGTCTGCTTCCAAGAGGCGATCGTAGGCGCAGACGACTCTGCTTGTCTCGTGCGCGTCGTCCAGGTTGCGTCCTCGAGCGCGAACGACGATGCCCTGAGCGCTGCGCGGGCAGAGATGGGCGAGGATAAGTTCTTCGTGCGAGAGCGCGTCATCACTGGTTGGTCGGCGGGGAGACCAGAGATGGTGGATGCTACCGATGACAGTGTAGACGAGGAGCTTCGCGTGAACCACGCTCCAGCTCCGGGGCTGAAGCTGCTTGGCAGCCCAGTGCGTGGTACGTTGACGTGACAGTTACTGCCAACCAGGACCTCAGTTGACGTCGATTTGCAGACGGTGACAACTACAGTACCGCTCGCGAAGGGTGCACCGGGCCTTCCGCGGGCGGCGAAGACGGTGATGATGTCGCCGAAGAAGAGCATTACGAATGGCGCTGCTTGCTTCAGCTCGGGACCAGCACCGAAGAAGGTGCTCCGGTAAGCACCCACCCCGCCGTTCGCCGGTGGAAGATCTACGGGACTGACATATACATGTCCGCAGCTGTGCGTCGTCGGCAATACCTGGATTAACCAGTGCGTCCGACACCCCGACGTCCTTGCGATGGTCATCGGGGGTGATTGGTGAACGGTAAACCTCTCTTGCCGGAGCGGCTGCAGTTGCTCGCATATTAGCGTCAGCAAGGAACCGTCTGTAGGTTGCTTGTTGATGTCTTCCCTGCTGTATATCACGCACATGCACTCTAGGCGGGATATCCTCGCAACAAACTATGATTTCCATGACCTCGACGACAAACAGAAACGATGACCGCAATGACCAAGAAATCCGCCACCCTCCACCACGTGGCAGCGGCCCGTCACGCTCCCAACGAGCACCTCAGTTGATGGCAATGTGCGCAAGGTCGGTGAAGACGACCTCGGTGTTCACGGGGACGTACTTGCCCGCGCGGTCCGAGTCGTTGGCGTTCTTGAACGCGACGAGCTCCCAGCCGCTGCGCGACCACGAGTCGCGCTTGCCGGGGGCGATCGTGAACCACTCGTCGCTGCCGTTGCTATTCGAGTACTTGGAGACGAACACCTGGACGGCGCTCGAGGAGTTGTTCACGACGATGATGGCGCCCATCTGTGGCGGGAGAATGCGTCGTGGGTTAGCGGAAGGTGGGTGGAAGAATTGATAGGACGGCGTACGCTTATGACTTGACGTAGGGGGTTTGGGGTGAAGATGGATGTGTTGTGGTGCGGAGTGTGAGCTAGAGCAATCGTCAGCTAGGTTGAGAGGTCGTCGTGAGGATGAGTGCGCACCGTAGACGAACGAAGCTGTTTGTCTGAGGACCTCGCCAGTGTCGAGGTACCCTTTATATGCTGGACCTTGCGAGCGTTCACAAGTGGAATCGGCAGAATGGGCGTTTGCGAGCCGCTACTTCATGTCTCCGGTGCTAACCAGTGTCACGGTAAGTTGACAAGTGATTGGAAGGGTTGCCAAGTTTGGCAGCAGCAGGCGAACACGCCCCCGTCTTGTATGTGCCTTGAGGCACATGAAGCCAGCCTGAGCGGGAGTGCGGAGGTATGTATGGCTCGCAAGGCACTTGCTGTAACCGGGATGGTCGGCGCCGGGTGTCTGCAGGTCCGCAATCCGAGACCGTACAACGACGTGAGGCGTCCCATCAATTGCGACACACACCTGACCCAACGGTGACAGGTAATAGCCATCGAATCGCGGCGCCACATGTCGGGATTAGTACCGTGGTGGAATTGGAAGCACCGGAGACCCTGGATATCAGCCTGCGTGGATGCCGGCGTGAACGTCAAAGTCGGAGCTTTTACGAGGCGAGGACGGTCTATGACTGACAGCAGGAATGGAGGCGCGAGCACGAGTAGCTCACGGATTGCATAGGTTCGAAAGGCTGGGACATGGGGTTCAGAGCAATAATACGGCGAGCTTCGATGCTTCGGTTGGACCCGCTAACAAAGCGACAGTCCTGAGGCTGCACATATATATTTATTTCGTGGGTCATCAGTATCACGTCGCAACACGGCAGTTAACTGCAGACGAACCTCTGCAAGATCAAGGCCTCCAAAACTTGTCCGAAGCAACAAGAGGTCATCGATCTGGGTGACGCGTGCGCGATTTGAGGCGACAGCGATACTAGACTTGTGCGAGATGCCTTGAAGAACTAGACAAGAGCAAACGTTGCTCGACGCCGACGGCACTGGAGCCTCGGTCAGGCGAACCTAAACTCTCGCATGGCACACCCACCCCCTCAGCCTCGGCGCACTTGCGGCTGCTGCAGCGTTTACCAGTGGAAGACATAGTGGGAGAAACCGGGAGCTCCGCCCAGGGACGAGAACTTGACCTCGATATGGTCAGGATCAAGGAGCAATACCGGCGCTTCGCGTCGCTGCTGTACTACTTTGCCCACTGCCACTGCCTGAGCTCCTACCATGACGCTGCCATTCCGCTCTCACAGGTGACAGCATGGCGGACGTCCACGACGAGTCCTGGTGAGCCGAGGTATGTACTTACATCCTCCGGTCTGAAGTCTCACGCGGGGTATACTGAACTCAGCGTTTAGTACATGCGAGGCAAATGATCGCCTTGCTTCTGCAACGTCTCAGACTCCTCCCCTCAAACACCGACTTCCACCAGGACGTTGCTGTACGGACCGAGACCGGGCGTAGTGCTTGTGTGTGCGAAGGTCGAGAACACTGTCTGCTTCCAAGAGGTGATTGTGCCAGTGGGTGCAAACCATGACGTGTCTCGTGTGCGTCGTCAGGTTGCGTCCCCGAGTGTGAAGGATGTTGATCAGCGGATTGCGCAAGCTGAGATCGGCCAGGATAGGTTCGTCGTCCGTGAACGTGTCTTTGCTGGCAGCGAATGGCCGCGGATGCTCCAGCCGACGACGATGAAGACGAGGAAGAGCTTCCGCATGAACCACGTTACGGCTCCGGAGCTAAAGCTTCTGGATAACCCAGTAGTAAAGGGTACGTTAACGTACACTGTATGCTCCGTCGAAATCTCAACTGACGTTCGTCTGCAAGTGCATACCGCAGTACCGCCCACGAAGTGTGCATCAGGCCTCCAGCGGGTAGCCTCGGTCATGACATCGCCGAAGAAGAGGACTACCAATGGCGCAAGCTGCTCCAGCTCGGGACCAGCATCGAAGAGGGTGCTCCGGTAAGCACACCCTCGCCACATACACACTGAACAATCGCATTCTCACAACGAACTACAATTTCTCTGAACTTTGACGACAAACGACGCTGACACTGATGACCAAGAATCCGACTGCCATTCGCCACCTGGCAGCGGCCTAAGCATTACGCTGGCAACCAGCCCTTCAGCTGACCGTGATGTTCGCGAGGTCGTGGTAGGTGACCTTGGCGTCCTGGCGAACGTACCTGCCGGCACGGTCGGTGTCGTTGGCGTTCTTGAACGCGACGAGCTCCCAGCCGTTGCGCGTCCACGAGTCGCTCTTGCCGGGGCCAAGCGAGAACCAATCGTCGCTGCCGCTGCTGTTGGAGTACTTGGAGACGAACACACTGACGGCGCTCGAGGAGTTGTTGACGATAATGATGGCACCCATCTGTAGATGCAATGTCGTGTTAGTGGAGGCTCGGGAGGAGGCGGTAGGGGAGATGACATACGGTTATGACTTTGCGAAAGGAGTTTGAAGGGAAACGGTGAGAGTGCTTGCGTGGAGACTCGGTGAGCTGGAGCAATCGTCAGCGTGGGTCGAAAGAGTGGGTATAGGTGGATGCGCACCGTAGAGGAATCAAGCTGATTGCCTGGGGACCCTACTAGCGTTGAGACGGCTCTTATATGCGGAACAGACGAGCGTTCGCGGGATGCGTAGGTGATGGGGTGCGCGGTTGCGGGATTGCTCCTGCTCGCCTCCGGTGGTCAACATTCCTTGGAAGGTGATGTGAAGGGTTGCCAAGTCTGACGGGACGCTGCAGGCAAGCACGTTTGCATACCAATAGCGCCTCAAACCCACCTGAGCGGATCTGCGGAGGTGACATGTATTGCTTTAAAACCTCAAGACCCTCAGTCCGGCCGGGACTAGTCAGCGCTGGGTGTCTTCAAGTTTGGAATCCGAGAACCCACAAAGACGCGAGACGTCGCGTGGATTGCGAGAGCACACCTGACCGAAGGTTGACAGGTAACGACCATTGAACTGCGGTGCAACAGGTCGGGATTAGTACCTTCAGGAAGTTGAAGCACGTAAGACCGGAGAACCTAGCTCACAGCCGGCGTGAACGTCAGAGTCGCCGCTCCCACAGGGTCAGGGTAGTCTATGGGTGACAGCAGAAGTGAAGGCGTGCTGAGCAAGAGCAGTGATCGACTTACCAGGTTCGAATGGCGGAGGTATGAGGTGCAGAGGCTAGAGCTATCGTTGTACGCGGTGAGTCGGTACTGTGGGCTCGCTGTCATGAGACTGTGAAGAACCGGACCCTTCGCAATTCTGATTTTTCCACGAGAGCTTGTCGGGCGCGATGGCGTGCCTTCAAGGTTGACTTGGCGAGGCTCTAGGCATCCTGAGGCACCCTGTCTCCCATACGTGAGTTTTGAAAGTCCCGATCACGAGTTAGCTGAATGGCCAGTCATAATTTACTACCAGCGATATAATACCACACTGCCTCGACAGGCCCGTGGTACCTAGTGCAAAATGGAACGCGGGATAAGTGGCTGCAATGACTCCGCGTTTTACGGACACAGGCAGCGCAGTAGGGTAGTTCAAACGTTCAGGGACATGAAAGATCATCGTGGCGGTCTGGATCCAAGAGAGAACGCCGGCGCTTCGCGAGAAGCCGCTACTGCACTTGCCCAGAGACCGCCACGACGTCGGCGACCAGGAAGCTCGCAGTCCGCTCCCTCGGTGCGACTAGACGAGCTCTATCTGAGGTATATGCGACGTCCTCTGCTCCGAAGATGTTGGACTCACACTAGAATCTTAATCGTACGCCGGATAGCAGTTGCAAAATGGTATAGAGTCATCCGGGATAAATCACCGGTCATCGCAATTGCTGCTCTTGTCGTGATTATGGATCCACTGTCAACACCGTTCAACAGCACCTCCCCCGCTGGGCCAGTTGCTGCCAAACTTGGCAGGCTTATAGTTTCTGGGTCCCTGAGCACGGGAAAAATACCAGTTTGCCCTCAGGTAGAGGGAGAAACCCAGTATCCCGAGGACAAGTTATGACCTCCTGCGGGCGCTCCCACCCTGAACTCCCGCCCGGAGCTCAAGCTTACCTGTTTTGGACTTCGGGCGCTCGAGCCCTTCCATGCTTCGTACTCAAGAATCTCTTCAAGCCTTGATCGAGGAGCCAGAGTCGTATTTTTCCATGTGTATGGACATCCTACTGAGTTCAACTGTGCCAATTTTGAGACGGAAAAGACTCATCTACAGGGGTCTGTTAAAAGTGTTGACAGTTAATCCATCGGCGTAGGACCGAAGCGCCAAAGGGTGGGGACCGGATACCTTCCTTATTTGACCGATGATTCATCCCGGATGACATTATACGTACTTGCATAGCAGTTCAAGCAGAGTCGCAACTTGAAGGTTTCGCCGCGATACGAGGCACTACATCCCCGTCGCCATATCGGCAATGCCACAAGCTTGGTACCTGTACGTGGCATAAATACTATCAATGGTTCTCCGTTTGATAGCTGAGGTACGCATTGGCAGCATCAACGTGGATAAGAAGCAGATGAGCAATTGGCATGGGCTGTACGACTCGTCGAACTTCTTCGGCACGCTGGGCAGCGATGAGCAACCGTGCAGGAGCATCTTCCCACCACGTCTGCCACGGTAGGTCTCTGTTCACTGTATATCTCTGCAATGATGCTTGCTGACGTGACTGATAGCCAGATGGACGTATGGTGTAACAGTGATGCCATGGTCATACAGAGCAGCGCACTCTTCGTCCTTCCACCTGAACTCCTGGACGCGATATTCTCCGCACTGATAGAGCTACAACACACAGTTTCCTTTGCGGTCACTTGCAGATATCTTCTCTCTGTAGGGAGATCTCGCATTCTCGGAGCGCTACGGGAGTTCTACTCACCGTGGGCCGGTTGTCGTCTCATCTGTATCGGCTCGAAGACGAAGGAAGGCGATCTTCCGGCGAACCTGCTCACCTCACAGGAGAGAGAGGAGATGAGGGAATGGTCACTACGAGGGGACACGACGAAAGATGACGAGGACACGGACGGTTCTGGGTCCGAGGATGACGAGCCCATGGGAAAGGGATTCCTGGGTTACATCTATAGCCGCTATCGACTTGCGCTCTCCCGGGTATGGACTCTCCACCGGTCCGACGGCGCACTCCTCCTGCTGGACGCCATGAAGCGAGGCGAGGCCGACCGCAACCAGCCAGGCCATCCACATCCTACCTTTGAGAGCGATTGCCGCCTCTTCAGCACAGTATTCGGGCTCCAGCTCGATCCTATGCCTCCTCGGTCACACGTCCCGCTATGGGCTCCGCAGTATCCTACCGGTACCCGCGTGTTGTGCAACCTCTCGAGAGCGGAGTACATCCGCGAGGACAGGATGACCCTGGCCTGGGGGCCGCGGAGAGGAGTCGCCTGGGTCCACGTCTTGCTGTCGCTCATCTCTTGGTCGAGCGACCCGGAGACTGGTTTACCTATGTCGAAGGAGCACGCCAAGAACTTCCACCGCGGGCGTTGGGCGGGGAACAGGATCTGCATGGCGGTTCTTGAGCAACTACCGGACACGGGGCACCGCGCCGGCGCTGGGAGAGACGGGAAGGATGTGAGCGAAGATACGGACAAGCTGTTGCGCGATATATGGGACAGAAAGGACCCCTCACTTTTAACGAACGACCGTCCTCTACTATACACGGAGTGGGAGATACGTGGGGATAGAATGCAGAAGTAGGGCAGAAGTAGGGCCGAGCGGGTCGAAAGCACTCAGTCTCCGTGGAAATCGATGAATTGGAGGGGTCGAGAGCGAGCCTGTAAAAGCTACAGCTCCTACTACTAGTACTAGAGTGGTAGCAGCTGCGTCTTCAACTCAGTGACCCCAAGTTCAACGTAGGCCATTGGTCATGTGACATGTCTGTAGTAGTTCGGGGCGTCTAGATCATAGATGTCTTTGCTCTCGTCGTCGACCACGACCTGGCAACGTGGATCTCTGCTTTGACTCTTCTCGCTGTGTAGACTAAGAGACTCTTTGGACCTTCGGTTGCTATGGCTCTCGCACAGCTTGAACCTCATATCGGCCTCCAGACTAATGCCGGCCTTTCATGAGCTCGTGGTTGCCCTCGGACACATGGCAACTTGCTTTATACTCGACAATGGAAGGTCCTCGGTGCCTGGCAAGTAAGTCTTTGCGGCTTGCTTGCTTATGCACCTGAAGTAGGACAGTACTATACTGTTTGTACGTGGGATACATCCCGTAAAAGCCGGCGTGAAAGGTGCGTTTATCCTCTCGGGCCCGGCTATAGACGCGTTCCTTACCTTACTTGTCGCGTCACAGATGCGACGCTTTGACGCGCCGAGCGACGCTTTGCCCGATGGGTGACGTCGGTGCGTCAAAGCGAGCCGCCACAATGGGCCGTCGGTCCATTCCCTTTGGCCGTCGCTTTTGCTCGGTCGTTCCCCCGCCCATTCTGCCGTACTCCTGCCTATGCGTGGAGCGTTTCAGTAGCAGTGGAAGTGCTTGATCCGGTATGTAATGATTGTCTCCGCAATTGTGTGTGCGCCGGGAGGCTTTGACGGGGTCGCGCATTGCTCGGTCGAGCTTTGTGAACCTGTGGCTTCGCTCTCCCCATGGACGAGGCCGGCACTTGGTATAAAACTCGCTAGGGTGAGTTTCGCTTTGCATCACCACTCATAACTCACGAACATACACCATACTCACTCGCATACTCTACTCCCCTCGATCTTAATCACTCCCCTTCTATTTTGCAATGTCCACGGTATTCCTCCACCAGAGTCCCAGACCCCAGCAGCTCACCACGTTCTCTACGTTGCACGGTGCGGTGGACTTGTCCCGGGTCGGCTATAATGGCAAGGAGAATCGCAATCCGAACGCGACGCAGCTGTATCCGATCCCAACCGCCCAGCTCCATCCCAGCCTGACCCAGCCTGCAACTGTTTGGGATCGCAAAGTCTGTGTCACGTTCGAATCTGCCTTTCCTCACCACGGTGGTTGGCGATTTGCCGACATTCGTGCTGCACGGAAGAGGGACCTTCTCATTGCCGACAGTCCTGCTTTTCCGGATTCGCGCGGTTCCAGCTTCGATCTCAGGATTACCGTGCGTGCGATGCTTTTGTAGAGATTATACCTGTACTTACTCGACCTCGCAGTGGCCGGGCTACGCTCACCTTAAGGATGATTACCGCCGCATCAACGTCATAAAGGCCGGCCGTCTTGTCAGTCGATTCGAGCTGGCAGCGGACATCGTGAAAGCTTTCGAGTGGTTCTTCGAGGTGAGTAACTGTCACGTGGCCGCGTTGGACAGCAGACGCCTAACAAGGGCTTTACAGAAAGCGCGACGGTCGGCCCATGGGACGGATCCGTTTTGGAGGATCAGCTCCAACACGTCTGTCGACGACATGGTGCTTGTCTCTTTGGAGAACATCGACCACAACCCCTGCGTCTTCCAGGCGGTCGTCAATGTGGTACCCCGCCGCTGAACGTGCCTGCTGCACCCGACTCGCGCTGGGACCGCGCCGTGGCGCTATGGTCTGGACTTTTTCGCATTCCCGCCGTTATTTGTTATCGTTATTTATTCTCATGTGTAGCATTACCCCCTCCCCACGATCCTGTATCCCTTCCCCTTCCTTGACCATGGTTGTCTGGCGAGGCGTCGCCTGCTCGTAGGCTGAAGGTCCCTCTGTGTCCGGTCATGTATCACCATTCGTTATTTCCTCGGGTAATGCCGCATGTTGTAGTCTACTCCCTTTCCCTGTAGATATCCTATTCTCCGACGCGTCTCCTTCTGGCTGTCCAGACTTGGTTCGGACTGTGTGCGATGTCTGACATCGAGGTCCCTTTATGAAGCATAAGTAGTAAGTACAACTCCGGAGACGAGAGTACTTCAGACCGCGAGTGCGGCGCCCACAGCTGCCTCCTCTCAGCCCCACGATCTTGCAGCAGCTTCCGTGCGTGCATGGCCCACAGCGCCAAGTGGACTCACTAACTGCTCGACGAGGTGGGAGAGGTCATCATACACGTAAGTGTATGATTTCCTCGACTGCGGATGCTCATCATCCCCACGTTTTCGCGCTATTGCGTGCGTAGGATGCCGGCATACACATACTGGACACTACGGCGGTGAGTGTGACCTGAGAAGAGACGCTTAGAGGACGCATGACTCACGGAAGACGGGCCAGGCGGTCAGGCCTACTGTGATGGGCTGTCGAAAATCACCTCCAGGAAGGCGGCAACCAACTCAACCTCCCTCGGAAGAACTCGTGATCATGGCCAACGTTTGTGTGGTGTCCGTTGAGTTTGCGATTCACAGGCGGAGGAACGTTACAGTTCGTTGGACGCGCGAGGCCACTCAGGGGCGAGAAGATACGGGACCGATGGGTACGTCAACCAGGGCGGTCTGGGTCGCAGCATGCATCGATGCTAGACGCAGACTGACCACTCCTCCATTCGTTGCAGCTAACCTGTTACAATGTTGTGGCGGCTTCCGATCTTTGGTACCACATGTTTGTACAATTCGAAGGACATCATCGGTGAACACCGTAGTCAGTGGTTGAGAACGCTGCAGACGCTGAGGCGAGAGTTAGAGGGACTTGACGTCAAGCTCACCAAGGACGAAATCGACTACTTGCAGGACCTCTATCGAGCGATTAAAATCGTTCGGTCATTACCCCGCGGTACAAACAGCCAACATGACTCGTTCAGTCTGTGCATGTCGTGTTGTAATGCAAGTGGGATGTGATATGGTACTGCAAGAACAGCAAGGGGAAAGATCAGTCAGGAGATCAAAAGGACGAACGATATGACGTACCACCAGTAATGATACACGTTCTCCATTCTCCTACATCTGTGCTTGCGCTTGGACCCACTACGAGCCCTTCTTCGTCTTCTCCTCCACCTCAACAATGTTATCCTTGGGTACGTTCTTCAGCAGACCCACGCCGTCCTCGATCATCTCAACGATGTCGCCGCTGACGTCGCCTTGTACGACGATTTCGTCCAGCCCTTGCGGGTTTTTGGTGACCGATGCGCCGGTCGCGAACTTCTGTGCGAAGAACTTGGCAGCCTTCTTGAGGTCAACGTCTGCGGTGCATGCACGTGAATGACGGCGAAGGGGTGAGCAAAAATAACAGGACGCACCGAACGCCTCCAGTCCGTGAATGGCTGTTACATGCTTCCGCTTGTTGCGTTCTATCCGCTTGATGGTAACCTGAAACACCGAAAGCATGAGGTCCAGGCGATGATAAGTACCGCGACAGGACCTACTTGTGATGCCTGAAAGCGCGTCGTTCATAAACTGTCAGGGCCATACCCAGGTGGAACACGCACCATCTTCTTCTTGAGCGCGGCATCAGCCTTTGCTTCCGCCTTCGCCTCCTTCTTCGCCGTATCCTTCTCCAGCTTCTCCTGCGCCTCCAAGCTCAACGTCCCGATCTTCGCCTGCAACGCCTCTACAACGTCTCCTCTATACCAGGCTCGACAAACCGAGTGACATGGACAGTGCGCACCTTCCGAATAGAACTTGTCGTACAAGCGCAGGGTTCTCTTTCTGCAGCCACTCCTTACATCTTGTAAAGCTGGAGCCAAACTCGCAATACTCCACAGGGAATGTGCACACTACCGGGTTGGTGCGCGATGTCAGAGATGCTCAGGAATGGGAGGAGGCATCGGCTCGATTCACCTTGGCAGTAGAGAACCTCCTTCGGCGGTGTAGGCTGAACGGGTGTCGCCTCTTGTTCCGTGCTTGCCATTTCGTGTGTCGCTTGGAGATATATCGAGAACAAGCTCTAGAGAGGGTAGCTAAAGGAGTACGGAAGTGAGTACAGTACGGTGCCCACTAGGCCGGACCAGATTACGATCGGTGGACTCCAAGGTGACATTTCAATCTTATCTTATCTCGTTTACTACCCGTCAATTCCAAGTCAATACCTAGCACAATCAATATCTGGTTAGTGCATGCTTTACTTTGCCGTTCTTTGGGGTAGAGTTGTACCGTCACATAGGTACTGCACTCGAGGAGTGTCCGGCGAGCTCAGAGAGGAATGTTACAGTACATATGGCGAGCACTGTCCAACGACATGTCTACAGAGACTGATATTTTGCTGATAATACACTTGACACTTGAATCAAGCAGTCCCTCGACGATGAAGGCGATTTCCTGGTTCAAGCGAGCTTACGCCCCCCCAGCTCAGAGTAGAGGACATCGGCATAGGACGTTTTACCACCCGTCCTCTCCTTCTTGTAGTGCTCAGATATCAGGAAGGCGACATCTGTGGGAGTTCATGCCGTTGAGCCAGGATGGACTTCGACGCATAGCAGAACAAACTCACCAAGCGACTGCTCGAAGTTCAATCGAGGATCACAGAACGACTAAGAGAATTTCGCTCAGTAAGCAACATCTCACCGCAGATGAGGAAACATGGTGCGCACCTGGTATCTGAGCGGGAGCTGGTCCTCGCTCAAGCCCATACTACCGCCAAGGCACTCCGTGACGCTGTAGCCGTCGTCTGTGAGCTCGCCGGTGAACTCGAGGCTCACGCCCCCGAGCCGCGAGCCGCACTCCGTGTGGATGCGGATGCACGAGGTCAGCTCGCTGATGATCGTCCCAAAGTTCCGCGTCTTCAGACCACTTGCGGACGTCAGGGTGCTGGATCGGATGGGCGTGAGCATCGAGACGTAAGAGATATGTGCTGGGGGACGTATAGGACTCACTTTCCGTGCATGGGGTCCGAGATCCAGATGACAGGGTGCCCAGACTGCTGTACTGCCTGGATATGTCCGGGAAGGTTGTCCTCGACCTGGGAGTGGATCAGCTTCCCGAACGCAGCGTGTGTGGACAGCGAAGTGCTCGTACCTTCCCGGCTCCGTAGCGGGTGATCAACGTCACCTTTCCGTCCTCGCGGTCTGGGTTGACGACTGTGCCAGCATTGTCAGCGAAAGCCGTCGATCGGCCGGAAAAGCTGGTGCTCACTGTCAAGGAGCCTAACGAGCTCGTCTGCCTTCATAGACGGGCCGACCTTCACCCCGATGGGGTTGCGAATACCGCGGAAGTACTCGACGTGTGCACCGTTGAGCTGCCTTGTGCGGTCGCCGATCCACAGGAAGTGCGCAGATGTGTTGTAGTGCACCTTCCTTGGTGGCGTTTGCGTGCCGTCAGCAGCGTAAGAAGCTAACGACGAGGGGATGGGGAACTCCCGAGTCATGGCTTCCTCGTATTCGAGCATGAGGCCCTCGTGACTAGGCAGGGTCAGTCGATCGACACCGGGTCATAGTGAGAAAGATGACGCGGACCTCGTGTAGAAGTCCACCTCGCCGAGTGCACCTCGGCCGCCACCCTGTTCGTAGCTCACACCGTCCCTGGCTAGACCGATTGTCCGCGTGAACTCGAGTGCATCCGAGAGGCCCCCGGTGATGCGTTCGAACTCTTCCCTACATGGCCGTCAATATCCAAACCATGGGCACGAAGTGCGGATGGGACACACCTCACCGCCGGCGAACGCACGTGTGTGAGGGACCAATCCTTGGGGTGATGAAGCGAAGCGAAACCGGAGGTCAACAAGCTCCGAACGTGGTTGAGAGTCGCCGTTGAGTGGAAATACGCGCTGCGTCGACGATGAGCACGAACAAGCAGAATTGTTAGCGCACAAGACGTACCTCAACATCCGATCCGGGTCGGGTGTACGGTCATCGGGATCGAGGCTAGAACAGCAACGTCGCTCAGCGAGATGCTTCGGATCGCAAGTCGGTGGCTTACCCATTCACGTTGTCTCCCCTAAGTGGTGCATAAGATCGTGCAACATTTTCCGTCCGGATCGACGTACCTGAAGCTAAGAACCTCTCGGTCCCCAATCTTCTCCTTTGGACTGCTTCGAGGCTTTGCGTACTGTCCAGCGATTCGGCCTATTCGGACCTACCCACGGATGGTGAGTGTGGCACAGAGCACGGAGGCATGTCAACTCACAACCGGCATGCGCGCGCCCCAGATCAGAATCAGAGAGAAGGAGAGAATGAGACCGATTTTGTTGGAAATGTTTTCCTACAGGATCATGTCAGAGCTACTCGGACGAAGCATGACAAACCGAATTCACATGTGTGCAGGCATCGAAACTCTCGGCACAGTCTCCAGCGTGCAACAAGAAGGCCCTGTTCTTCTGGACCTGTGAGAGCTGGTGCCGTAGTCGCTCGATCTGTGGGGAGATGGCTCAGTAGCTGCAGAGCGCCGGTGTAAACACGGTCCGCCACCGACCTCTGAAGGCGACACTAGAGGCGGCAGTGTCCGGATTTTGGTCAAGACTCTGTTTCGTAGGTCAGCATCCGGAGATACGGGCAAGTGCGCAAATGAACACACTTCTCTAGCTTTTCACGGTCGGGGTAGACAACGTCCTGCGTGGAACGTTAGCAACGGCTTACGAAGGACCAGACGCCGAGTACACATCCGCGATGCCCCGGAAGGATTCGGGACTCAAGTACAGTCAGCATAACTCCTGGTCGCACTCCGTGATTCTGCACGTCGTACTTGACTCGGAGAACCTCCAGGCCACGATGTCATAATGTCAAGCTGCTGCATAGAAGAAACAGCAATAGCGTATGGGGAGATGTGCTCGTCGTCGTACACGATGAGCAGACCATGCACGCTAACTCTCTCTAACGAACTCGCCTATAGCGGGATGACTCACTTGTGCAGCGGGCTTGTTCCTCCAAGAGGTAGGAGTCCAAGCGTCGGCAGACATGGTGATGCGAGTAGTTTGGTTCTACACTCACATATACACTGCTGTTTAATCTCGTCGTCCAAAGTAAACAGAACAGTATGAACTTACCGAGTGGGTCGAGGAGGGTGTAGAAAGACCTCCCTGCTTGCTCGATCATCTTTATATACAGATCCAATCTCCGGGAAAAAGTCGATCTTATCTAATCACACGGGCTCGCCACACTACGGCCATCCCGGCTTCCCTTCCTGTCCTGCTACTTCGACATCTCATCTCAGTTACCGTAGTTCCGTCTGCGAGGCGAACATCATCCGACGACAAGGCAGCCAGTCATATCATTTGCTTTGGTCTCACAAGTTCAGTTCCGCTCTCGTGTCATCCGAGCCTTCGCCGACAAGAACGTCCCCGGGAATAGGCTTGTGGATAGCTCTGAATATGGGCACTTCTACGCTGGCGGAGATGGATGGTTGCAAGAAAGGACGTGATGGATACAGTATTCAGCAACGTGATGACGGATGCTTGCTGAGTTGCAGTCATACGGGCGAACAAGTCGGGTTGGTATTTTGTCGGCGTGAAACTCCTCTCGTCACTTCGAAAGTGTCCATGTGCGTGTTCATCCCACTCTCTGGTCCCAGTAGCATATCCCTGTACAGCGTGCACCGTCCTATGCTACATGGTCCCGTCTACACCTGGCTCCGGGACCGTTCCTCGTTGACACTGTTCATCCAGTCCTCCCAGAACGTGCGTCCCCAGATATCTCCTTCCATCAACACACAGCTGATGTCCTTGGGAACCCTGCTCAGTTTCTTCCTGAGCATCAGAAGCATCGCATCGTGTTGTCCTCGAGCATACCCGCACCGCGTCCGGGGCGGAGGTTCGCGCGGCTGTATAACCACCTGCCGAACGCTAGGATATGGTCGCTTCCCGTGCGGATTCCCTGAAGTAGGTGCATGGCGTTAGCGAGAGCATCATGATCAGGAGACCAGTCTTACAGCTCATCTTTATCACCCATCGTGTAGGCATGTCCCCGCTGTGCGTGCCGGACAGGCGAACGTGCGAGACGTTCGGTGCCACCTCAGCCCATCTGCCAAGGACCTCTTCGACGGAGTGGCGATTATGAACAAACACCACATGCAGCTTGCGGAGGGCAGGGAAGCCACAGGGCAGCTGCGGATACGGTGGCTTGCCCGACGGGGGGTATGGCTCGGAGCTGTCCCGTCGGCTGAAGGTGAGTTCCTCCAGCTTCGGGAACTCGCACCGGCTGTTTGCGAGGATATCCTCCCAGCGCACCTGGCCGGTGTACAGCAGCGTTACGACCGTTGGTCCGACGAGTCGGAGGACATCGCAGAGGGTCTGCTGTGCGGTCGCTCCGAGTCCGAACGTGGCGTTGTCGACTCCGTTAGCGTCGGTGGCATCCGGGCGAAGGAATAGATGCCGGACCGTTGGAGTGTATCGGGATCCTTGTCTTTCGCCCGCCGCCCGGTCGTCCTCGTAGCATCGAATGAAACACTCGATCTGCTGGAGGCCAACGAGGGCGATCGAGTGGTAGCGAACAGGACGCGCGATGTCTTGGAACGCCTTGGAGACGAGGGATAGGGAGCGGCCTGTGAGGCCTCCATCGCAGCATGCGAGGCGGAAGATCTGGTGAAGGGTCTCGACGGGCAGGCGCTCCATGTCGGAGAGGGGTCTACTCGAATGCAACAAGATGGCAGGAAGTTATGTTTGCTTGCAGCGCTCTCTGCCTGACCTCCTGCGACTTGGCGCGTCGTGCGAAAAGACCAAGTTCTGACGGAGGCGATGACATACTCCCACGTCGCGACTCGGTTGACAAGTTGCGGCATATGCTGCGAACTTCCTGCACTGCTACAGCGCCGTACGTTGGACACGCCGCCGCGAAGAGCTCGCGGGCGGTGTTTTCATCCTGACGAAGACCTGCTCCTCATCCGCCCCAGTGGTATTGCATGCGAAGCCTTCCTTCTGGCCAGGCACCATCTCCTCCCTCCATGCCATCCCGCCACTCCCTCAGTAGCATCTGCGACCATCTCACCGGCTCCAGCCGTACGAGGTTGAGGTCTGTCGGCGCGTGCTGCTGGAATGCTTCCAGTTGCTCGATGAACCGTCCGTGAATCGCCAGCGTCATTCCGCCGCTATATGTCGCCTGGATTGGGCGCGTGTAGGGCTGAATGACGATATGCGCAAGGCTAGGATACGGTCTCTCGTGGCGTTTCTTCTCTGATCGCAGCAAGGAAGCGTCAGCGGAATAGCGTTCGATGGTCGACAGCGGACATGTGTACCTATCATATCCTTCAGCCACTCCATTCCTCCCATGCCACCGCGCACGTTGGATACTCGTAGGTGCGTGACGTTAGGTGCCGCATGCGCCCATCGAGCGAGGATGACGGGAACTGGGTGGTCGAGGGTAGTGATCAAGATCACATGCAGCTTGCGCAAGGAGGGCAGAGCCCGCGGCAGGTGAGGATATGTCGGCATTGCCATGCCAGTGGTAGCGCTGATTGACAGTGCCTGGGGAAGTTACGGAGGAAGGTGAGTTCCCGCAATTGCGGGAAGGCGCAGTCGGCGAGCAAGACTTCGAATTGCTCGTGACAGGTGTAGGACATGGTGATGAGGGAGGGGCCAATATGCTGCAGGAGATCGAGGAGGTGAGTCTTTAGAATATCGGTTCTGCCGGGACGTGTGACGCGCTCCATGTCGGTGGCATCCGTGGTAAGGAGCAGATGGCGGACGATGGGCGCGGATTCCTGCTCCTGGGTTTGCAGGGCGGCCCGGTCATTTTTGTAACACCTGAGAAACGCGTCGATGCGCCTGTAGCCAACGATCGCGACGGAGTTGTAGCGCACCGGCCGTACGGCGTCGCGATAGGATTGGGAGACGAGCGAAAGGGAGAAGCCGGTGCGCCCTCCGTCGGAGCAGGCGAGGAGGAAGATGTGGTGGAGTATCTCCAGAGGAAGCGAGTCCATGGTCAGCGGGAGAATCCTGTACAGTGAGTATGTATGTCCGACTCACAGTGTGCTGGTACTTATTCATATGGTATGTCGTGAATTTCCAACCCACTTGATGTCCGCGCCAATAGCACATCGTGCCTCCTTCCTCCGTAATGCACTATGGCCCGGATATCCGCACGACCCCTTGACCCACCGAAGTGGCACTCACTGAAGAGCATCCAAGATGGCCGAGTGGATGTCTATCCAGTCGACTGCCGGTACTAGTAGTACTTTATCCAGAGTCCTTGGCGGTTCGATGGTAGGACCGACGGGACTTGCCGAAGTGGCCTCCACCGTCTCCTCCGTGTGGGTCCGGTCCCGATATGCTCCTCCGAACTCTAAGCTCTCCTTCTACCACCGCTTTCTGGCCTCCGCACCTTCGAACTTTCAATACGGAGGGCTAACGGGCTGGCGGTTTACGTGAACATCTCTTCACCTTCGGAGCGCAGGCATCGAACGGACCGTCTCACGCCGCGGAATTCTCAGAACGCGCTTGCACAAGCCAGGTGAGGCTCCTTATGAAGGAGCTCTGAGGAAGCCCGTGTCATGAGCTCGTTGACATGTTCTCTGTTTGCAGCCTGACGAGCATATGACCTTGCACGCTCAACTGGATTTAGCTGGATCGCCATGTCCGCCGGACCGTCGCTGCAGTATATAGACTAGAGTCTAGAGGTAGTGACGCGACTGTTCCTCGAGACTTCGATAACAATGTTACGCTTCGCAACAATCCTGCTGAGTCTAGTCAACCTATGGCTGGTCAACGCAGCCACATCCAAGTCCTCAGGCTGCGCTCCGTCATTGGCCGACCTCCCTCAGCCATCTGAGCTACCCATCATCGACACCCTCCCGGATCCCTTCACCTTCCGTCTCTCGAACCGCCGCGTCGAGTCCCGCGCAGACTGGGAATGCCGCCGCGAAGAGCTCATGGTCCTCGTCCAGCAGTACCTCTACGGCTTCTACCCCGACCACTCGCGCGAACGAGTCCACGCCCGTCGCACCGGCAACAACCTGACCATCACCGTCTCCGTGGACGAAAAATCCGCCTCTTTCGACGCCACGGTCGTCTTCCCGCCCGCTGACTCGGAGGCCGCCACAGACGGCAGGGGAGGACGCGTCCCGGTGGTCATCACCACTGGCCCGCAGGACCTCGTGCCCGCCAACGTGACTTCGTTCTTGGACTCTGGCGTGGCGGTCGCTCAGTTCGATGTCAACACGGTCGCGAACGACTCCTACACGCGTATCGGGGCGTTCTGGGATCTCTACGGGGACCGCGACATTGGTAGGTACTCCCGGGCCACCTGGCGGTCTTCACGTCCACGGTACTGACGCTGTCGCATGCAGGTGTCATGACGGCCTGGGCCTGGGCGGAGCACCGCATATTGGACGCGATCGAACAGGTCGTACCGGAGATCGACACCTCGCGCGTTGGGGTGGTCGGCTGCTCGCGGTACGGGAAGACCGCACTTGCTGCAGCCATCTTCGACCCAAGGGTGAGCGTCATCAGTGACAGCACTTTACGGGAGGGAGCGCACTGAGCTCCGTCTGCAGATAACCCTCGCGCTCCCGCTGTCGAGCGGAGCGGAGGGCATCGGCCCGTGGCGGTACTACTACGAGAGCCAGGGCGCGGCGGAGAAGATCGAGAACATCACGACGAATTACGGGTACTGGAGCGACACGGAACTGTGGAAGTTCGACAATGTTACGGGCAACTCGACGCGTGTTCCGTTCGATGCGCATGAGCTCGTCGGGCTCGTCGCTCCGGTGGGTCTATTTTCTCGCTTGGCTCCAATACTTCTGACGGACTTCGGCCCTCAGCGTGCCATACTGTGGGACGAGGGGCAGGAGGACTGGTGGGTGAGTATGCCTTTTCCCGCATGCATTCGCGCTCTTGATTTCACCCCACATCCACAGACCAACCCAGAAGGCTCCCTCGGTGTGGTCTTCGAAGCTGCGAAGGTCATCTTCGACTGGCTCGGGGTGGGCGAGAACATCGGCGTCCACGTCCGCCATCCTCCGGACGATCTGCATTGCGGCGAATCCGCTTAGTGCGTGGTCCGTTTACTCTTTAGCATGACTTGCGCTCTCATCACGCGACTCTGCAGTCCCGCCATTCAACCATTCGTGAAGAAAGTCTTCTTCGGAACGCCGACTTCGGTCAACTTCAGCGACATCTCGCCATACCCGGCGCACCCGGAGGCATATCCCTGGGCGAAACACTTACCCCGGCCCTGAAGCCTGTCGCAGGCCATCCTACGGAATGCCGCAAAATAGGGTGCGAAAATAGGGTGCACCCGCGCTCAGTCTGGCCATGGAGTCACTGCACAGGACGGGGAACGGCTCCGGATATCAGCAAGTCAGTAGTGTATGAGTGTACGAGTGAGACAATTAGTATATCAGTATCAGTCTTTAGCGGGTCCATGTCGCACAGTGCCCACTCCACAGCTGTTCGTTGTTGTTCCAAACGTGGGACAGCAATGCATGCACCTCGGATGTCACGTCCGTCCATAGCCTGCCCCTCTCCAGCTCTGGAAGTAGCTCCAGTGTGCTGATGCAGAACCTGTCTCCCGCCCAAGGGCCCTTGGTGAGCTGAGCCCTGTATCCGTCGTCGCAGGCCATCCCGACGTCCGTCGAGGTAGACCAGCATATCCGCGATAGGAGCGCGTGCCCGAGGTTCACGTAGTTCGGAGAGGTAAGGCCGTCCTGTCGGACATACTCCCCTTCGAGAGGTTGCACAAGACACGCGTGCCCTCGGGGTACGTCGCGCGCCGTCCGTCGCCGTACAGCGTCCGGAACATCCGAGCGTCGCAGGCTGGCGGGGTGCTGGTCGTGCTCGTCCGGGATGTGCCAGTCGCAGATCCTGTGGCGGTGGTGGACCGCGAAGTTCGTGCGGACCATGCGCCACGCGATGTGGAAGACGCGCTCGAATGACTCGCGCGCGAAGGAGCTCAGGTTCTTCTCGTGCTCGTCTGGCCCGTCCGTGAGCGCGGGTTCTGTCATCTCGATCTCCTTGCGCTCTGCGTCGGTAAGAAGTCCGGAGGGTAGGTCGTCGAGGGACGGCGTGTCGTCGCCGAGCGCAATGAGGCGACCGCCCGCCCAGGGGGCGTAGTACGCCTTGGTCGCGCGGAGGATGTGGGGTTTCCAATCGAGAGGAAAAGCTTGCAGGTGATCGAGAAGTAGATGATGTCTCGAAAGTCGTGCAGCGAGTCGTAGATGACGTAGATGAGCTCTGGGGGAAGCTTGGAGATGGGCCCTGGTGGTGAGATTGAATTTGCCTTCTGCCAACCACACGTCTATTTCTCTGCGAGCATGGACCAAGGGTCAGCGGAGGCTGGTGCAGGATGCACTGAGGGACGTACTGTGGAAGACAAGGGATGGATAGATAGTTGACGAGCTGGTCATGCGGGTAGAAGAACCACGCCCCGAGCTGTCCCCATATATTGGTGTTTGCCTCGCGCCGGTCGACGTTGATTCTGCGTGGTGCAGTTAGCATGAGATTCCCGCATGAACTGGTAGTAAACCCACATCTGCCATAGTGGACTCATGGCGTCCGGATTGTGATGAGCGAGGTATGCCACGGGTAGAGGAGGAGGTCAAGGGATATAATCCGCCTGGCTGTCGAACGGTGGATCTACTTATGACCGGGCTCAACTTGAGTGCGAAGGGAACGGGGCGGTTTCATTACGGCAGGCCACCGCCCCTATCCAGCGAGGCGGAACCATTTCCCAATCATCGCGCTCGGCAGCATCCTGAGAGTGCGCCTAAAGGTCTCGTTGCAGCTAAACGATCAGCAGGGACGACGGCAACAGCGGACTATACGAGCATCGAGACCATGCCAGCAGGAGCTCGCTAGATGTGCAAGGTTCCGCAGAGGCGAGGGCTGTTCCCTCCGGAAACACCGGTGTTGGGTTAGCTGCTCCGAGGTGTCAAAGGAGACGCCCCGTTACGTCTATAAATTCATGTTGTTGGCTGCGCGGTCTCACCTGGAACTAGCACAAACTTGACTCACACATACGCTTTCTAGGTGCGTGTAGTCCACGGGCAGCGTCGACGAACTGTAAGACAAGTCGGGAGCTGCTGATACTGGCCAGGCTTTCAGCAATTGCATCACCTGAGTCTTTACGCAAGCGCCGCTATTTTAATCTCTGCAAAAGTAGTGCATACCAGTCCATCTTCTTGGACGCCAAAAGGGCGGAAGCGATGGCGGAGGCAGCGGATGTGATGACGGTCAAGAGAGAGGTGGCAGAATGGGCGTCTCAACTTCCGGAAGCAGACGATGTCTCGGAAAGGCAATTCCCGCCTGGCGCTGCGACGCGTCTGACTCTGACCCAACTCTGATCTGGCGGTGAGCAAACTCTGATGCTGACGCGCATCTTCTGTCTTTTTGAAATAAGTTGAGATGCTCGTGTGTGGACTCGCATAACGCGGCTTTGGAGACAGAGCGCAGATACGGCCATGACGTCACGGGTCTCTCCCAGTGACGTCCGTCCCCAAGGGAAGGCAGGTGGACCTCCCGACGCTTTATAACCCTCCGCGTCGTCTTCCAGCCCCGCCATCTCTCACCATGCTCGCAAACACTCTCCGTGTAACTCGCGCTCTTCCCGCATCCTCGCGTCTCCTCCACGCGTCCTCTGTCGTCGCCGCTCAAGCTCCTGGCAGGGACCCTCGCCTCTCGCAGGGAACCGTCAGCAAGCCTGGTAACAAGCATCCCGGTGACCCGCACGACCAAACCGCCAGGCGAGGCCAGGGCATCGCGCAGGGTCAGAGCCATCCTTCCACCGCCTACGATGCTGCGTCGCCCGAGCGCGACATGAAGACCGACCGTTCCGGCTTCTCGGGCAACCAGGAGGGAGTTGGCTTCGCTGAGCAAGTCGGCTCTGCAAGCCCTTCAGGCAGCAAGGACGAGGCGGGCCGTCCCTCCTCTGGTGAAGGGATGGGCGGACAGGAGGAGGCCACCCCGCCCGGGCTCTTCGCGAGCATCAAGAGCAAGCTCGGGATGGGTACGAGCAGCGAGGAGGTGAAGCAGAACAGGGGAGGTGGGGTTGGAGTGACCGGTACGGGTGCGCTTCCTTTCGAGAAGAAGCCCGAGGAGGGCCGCCGTCCGTACCACACCTCTGCGGTTCGGTTCTCCGAGCCGACGCGCGGGCAGGCCCCCGATGCTAGCAGGCAGCCGAAGGAGGCGACGCACTCAGAGCAGAACCCGCACCTGAAGCACAAGTCCTCCCCAGACTCGCCCGACAAGGGCAAGGGCAACGCAGCTGAGGATCCGAAGCTGCCGTCACATCAGGTACGTGACTATGCGTGCATATATGCGCATAAAGGGGATGCTCATGTCACTTCAGATGAGCAAGAAGTCTGCGAACTCTCAGCAGCAGCGATCCTTCTCGACGACTGCGCGCCGCCTCGAGAGCAAGCATACAGCCGAGTCTTACTTCAAGGATGTCGACGACTCTGCTCCCTCCTCGCAGAAGACTCACCAAGTCGACAGCTCCGCCACAGGCTCGGATGTCCAACGTCCCAGCGAGCCCTTGACCGGGCAGTGGTCTCGTGCTGGTGCGCAAACCAAGGAGTATGAGACGGTACGCATGATGAGATCTTCGCTTACGACGCGTCTCACCACTGTTCGTATCATCTTGCAGGCTTCTACACGCGATACCTACGACACCAAGCCCTCTTCCGGTCCTGAGAAGGACGAGAAGCTGCACTACGGCAATTACCCCGGAACTAGTGCCTCGCATAGCACCGACGAGGCTGTCAGCTCGCCCGGAGAAGGCCCTGAAGGTGCCAACAAGGGCGGCCGCAAGCCCGAGGGCCGCGCATGAACAAGTATTTCGTTGGACCACCAGCACGAAGTGAGCCCATCGGATTGACATGTACGAATAGAGCGCTGTAATTCTCCACACGATGTACCATAGTCAGCATGATTGCAATTGTGACTCTAGAGCATCTGGGTGTTATTAAGTAACTTGGATGAAGCCGCACGACGTGTGGTCAGAACAGAGTCGGCGAGATACGCAGATGACTTTAAAATTACAGTCACTGTCAGTGGGCATTGTTCGGTGGCAAAAAGCAGTACGCTGTGTACCGGAAAGGGCCTGGCCGGGAATTGAACCCGGGACCTCCTCCATATTGTGTAATCCTTTGGTGCAAAGCCCAGGACAACCCTAAGAAGGAATCATACTACTAGACCACCAGGCCCACGCGTGGTTGGCTCTTATATTGCGTGTTGGTCCAGTGACGCCTCGACGTCCGACTCACCCATTCGCCAAAGCCGCTTCGCGCGGGCGTCCACGAAGGGCCTTCCCCGTGTCGCTATCGATTGTTGACAATGTACGAGCGCGTGGTTCAAGAGAAAACGAATCCATTGATATGCAAGTATACATGCGCAACCAGAACACGACCATGTCGACAAAAGATCTACCTCACCATCTGTCAGTCTTTGAGAGCTTGATCTCATATGCATGGTGAATCAACTCACCTCTATGATATATACACCGTTAGGACGGTTCCGACCTCTACTTCCGCAAGAAGGTCTCGATCTCCGGCTTGATGCTCTTCAACATGTCCTCAGTGGTGTACTTCGGCTTCCAGCCGAGCGCACGCGCACGGCTTGCCTTGATGCGACAGTTCGAGCCCCAGACGTACGCGAAGTCCAGGCTGGGGAAGAACTTGAGGAGCTCCTCCTGGGTGAACGTGGTCGGCTCGGGGTCGGAGGCGATGCCGAGCTCGACAAGGGCCTGGCCGACGGCCTTGCCGAGCTGGTACCAGGTGTACTCGCCGTTCTCCCCGTTGTAGTAACCGTTCCAGCCGTGCCCGGGACCGTCGGGGTTCTTGCGGATGGCATCGAAGAGCGTGATGTACAGCTCGGCCGCTGCAGAGCAGATACGCATTGTGAGCGATGCGCACTTCAAGTGTGTATGCGGTAGCGGTGCGACTCACTGTCGTCGACGTGGATGTTCGGCCAGATCGCCTTGCCCGCGCCGACCATACCCGCCTGCTTGCGCGCCAGCGAGGCCTGGATGAGCACGGGGATCTGGATCGAGTGCGTGTTCGTGATGCCGGCGGCGACGAGCGCGTGCGTCGGGGCGCCGTAGATGGTGGAGGGGTTCACGAGGTACCCGCGCACGTAGCCCTGCGTGTCGGCGTCGAGGATGAGGAGGTCGACGTTGTGGTGGAAGGCGGTGGGCGGGATGGCCTTGGCCTTCTCGACGTCGAGGTCGTCGAAGATGGTCTCTGGGCCGGCAGCGTACGCACCCCTAGCGTCGTCCATAACGATGGCAGACCCAGTCTGTAGCTCGAATGCGTGCATCAGTACTGTTAGGAGAGGCAAGAAAGATGAAGACGGCGTACGGTGTGAATGAGAATGGGGACGTCCCCGGTCTTGGTGTGCCTGCTCTTCAAGCCCTTCAGGATCGCGCCGGTGAAGTTGGCATCGTCTGCGTCCGACTGTATTCCGACGTCGTCAGTGAGAACACTCCGTGAGAGTGAAGATATACCGACAATGTTGAAGACGATGTGCGCAGCTTCAGCCTGGCTTTCGACCTTGTCGAGGTCCTGGTGAGTGCCGATGACGGTCTTGAGACCGAACTTCTCAGATAGGATCTTCGCCTTGGCCTCGTTGCGGACGAGGACCGTGATGTCGAAGTTCTTCCTGTCGGGGTGGTTCAAGAGGCGTGCGAGAACGGTACCGCCGAGGTAGCCTGATAGAAGTGCAGAACTGTCAGTGCAGAACGAGATACGTGGGATATTCGATCGTACCAGTGGCACCGGTGAGGAAGATGGTCGTCTTGGCTGACATGTTGCGTGGGGTAGACAGTTGAACTGGGAGTGGATGTGGGATGTGGAGAGGAGAGGAGAGAGAGGAGAGTAAATTGCTGGACCACAGTCGATGTGGAGACTCGTATATATACCCCTGAGTACCTGAGTACAACGTCTGTGCGAGCAGTGTTCCTTCGTGGCGTTGCTAGCCTGATCGGTAAGGATCAGCGGCTGACCGAGCAGATTGGATAAGGGACCGGGCCATACTTACTCGAGCGCTGTTCGCATCTCGACGAACTGGATGGCGTTCGCCGCGTTCTTGGCTCTGGTCTCTGTCAGAAAGCTTCTCAACCTCGCCGAGCTGCGCCCGCTGACTGACGGCTATGATAAGCGGATGAGTGGGAGGAAGTCAGAAGACAGGAGGATGGCGCCACGATCTTCACCGGATGCGTTATCATCTACTGCCGATGGAGGGAGATTGACGGCGACGGCTTCCAGTGGGCGTCTAGGCTTCCCCATTCGGACACTGATTAATCATTATGGTAACTCAGGCGCGCGCAGGGAGCGATGGTCGGAGGATCTTTCGTCTGTTAAATGTGTACCATTCTTCCCCCGGGTTGAACGTTGACCTTTGACCTGCGCTCTGTTCAAGTTTGAGCAGCCGAAGTTCAGCTGCAAAGCCAGACCCAGGACATGAACAGGATGGCCCAGGGACTACTCCTGGACAGCAGAGACCATCGACCGGAAGTACTAGTATATGCAAATGATGACTACTCGCGCCGCAGCGCTGAGACCAATTTGAAGATCTAAAACCGGCGTGGGCGTTGAAACCACAAGCGGTGCTCGGAAGCAATCGATCAGCAGCAGCACTTGAGGGTCGTGGTCAAGTGAGTACATTGGTACCTGGAGAGTACAAGGCGATCGGTCGATCAGGCATAGCACATGCAACGTGAACAACGGTCCAGATAGCGCGAACGTTCTGCAGAGAAAACGGTTGCGGTGACCGGCACCTTCGATGTCGCACATCAAGTTGGACGTGCACTGCTTTAGATCCTCAAGGACGAAAGGCGGCGCGTCGCGAGACCATGGAGGAAGTCGCGACAGAGGGCGGGGAGCTCCTCATCGTAGCTGGAAGAGACAGTGTTAGCATCATGGCACGAAGAGCTACGAGAAGACGGAAGCCTCACTATGTCCACTCCTCCAGCTCCAAGCGCGCCTTTTGCTCCTCGATCCGCACCCGCGCACTGAGCTCTTCGCGAGGTGGGCCAGCAGCTGCTCGTCCGTGACCAGGTAGCGGTAGCGCAGGATCTTGCCCGTTGCGACCTCGAAGTGCATCACGAGGCCGCGGCCGGGGTGGTAGCGCACCTCCCAGTTGCACACCGACACAGGGTCGTGCGTGAGCGCTGGGGTGGCGGGATTCGCTGCTGGGGGCGGGGTTACGCCCGCGAGAGGGAGCGGGATGACCCATGACGAAGAGTCGTCAATCCAGCGCCATCCGAGACGAAACGCTGGCTTCGTACGCGTCTGGACACTGGAGGTTGCCGCGCGTGTGAGGTCAAAGGCGGACGGCTGCGAAGGGTAGAGATAGGACTCAGCCCTGGATATGCGGTCGCGGCGGAACGAAGGTAAGAGCGGCGTGGCGGGGTCAGGCAGCACTTCGTGGTGAGGCAGGTCATACAGAACTTGGAAGCCGCGCAACTGGTACTTGGCGAGGCCGTCCATACGGTGCTTGCCCTTGCCACGGCAGGAGGACGACAGGAGCGTGCGGCGCTGTTCGAGTGTCGCCTGCGGGAAGAGGCAGTAGGCCTTTTCGTAGCTGATGACGTTCATGACGCAAGCTTGGCAAGAGCGCGAGTCAGCAGCGATCCATGGAACGGAGACACGATGGCTTACTCGAGTGGAAGCCGAGGATGACCTCCATCGGCGTGTTCTTCGCGACGATGACCTGGACTTTAAGCTCGCTAGGACCGTCGTCGTCAGCCTCTTCCTCCCCGTCTACGGAGTTGCTAGTGCGATCAGGCCTCGGAAGGGGTTTGATAAACGTGACGATGGCCATCACGCCCGGCATGGAGTATATTCCGTTCGGGTTCCTGTTGACGCACTGTGCGATCTCGACCTCGAATTTTGGATCCTGAAGTCGGTCGGCTTGTACTGGTACCCTTCGTCGAGCAACCACTGCGCAACCTCCCGGCGGTGGCGCATGTGCACGTACAGGTCGAGATCGCTCTCGGGCCATACCGTCCGCTTGAAGAACTGCAGGGCGGTGGAGCCAGACACGAGCGTGCCCGTACGCGCCTGGAGCGAGCGGAACGCGCGGGCGCGGCCGTACTCTTGCTCGTGTGCATGAGAGAGGCAGCAGGTGATGGAGCAACCGCGGGTCGGCGAGGGAAAGTAGCGCGAGAGGAGGCGGTCGATATCGAATGTGAGCCGTGTATAGGCTGCGACCGCGGCGTAGGCTGTGCGGCAAGTGCTGGAGATGCGCACCAGGTTGGCCGGTGAGAGCGTGGAGAAGATGGGCTCGTAGACGAGCTCGATGTGGAGGATCCGTTCGGAAAAGAGGGACTGTAGGGGAATGGTTAGTCCTTCATTCAATCCTGATTGAGTGTATGCCGGCGATGCTCGTCGATCGCGAACAAGGTCATCTGCTCAGACCTCGCGCCTCAGGCCTTATGCTCGACTGTGTGCATCTCACAGATCCAATAGTTGAAGACATACTCGTGATTGCACCGACATCTTGATATCTCTCGCGACTGGGCGCACTATGTACCGCGGACAGAGGAGTGCAGTGTTCAAAGGAATTGGTGAGTCTACTGTACTCTCCCGTAGACAGACGAATGGACCAGAACGGGCCTGCTGATGGTGGGGGAGAGAAGCCTAGCGTACTACCAGGTCCGGTTGGTTCAACTTGGTCGATATGGTAGTAGCAGCCACGCGTTACCCACGCGTCGCGTCAACGTCGTGTACACTGTACCTGGAGCTTGGCGCTGCTCCCTCCTAGTACTTGGTACCATCTCCCGAGTCTTTCCAGGTCCATCCTCAGTATACTCAGTCCTTATCTTGTTATGATCTGCTGCTCTCTCATTACGCTGCCTGAGAACTTGTGCACATTATACGCAATAATCCACGACGAAGGACTCTCTGGCCTGGCTTAGACATATCGTAGACCGCTTCCCAGCGTGCCCAATACTCAGGATCACAACAAATGGCAACTCGTTGGCGTGGGGGATCGTGCAAAACGGGTGCGGCGGTGCTGGGAGGGAGAAGTATCGTCTGGGCTGGTGTCACTGTCAGGCGTGAGTAGTACCCTTCGATTGCTACGCGAGCTTGAGGCTAGTGGCGAGCCGCTCTCGAGACGTGGCACACGTAAGATTCATGTATCATAGGACACATTATGGGACTTGGATTAGGGGTTGCATGCTAGCCAGCCACTGCCAGGCACCCCACGAGCTCAGGCTCAGGCTGTTGCGTGCATGGCTACCTCTATTGTGTCAAAGGACAGGGAGTATCAGGCGGTTTCTTGCCGCAGAGCCAGGATGTTCGAGGTGCGTTACAGTTGACGGACGTGCATGATTCGTACACTCACCTGAATCACCTCACAGAGTCCTGCAAGTTGACATCTTGAGAACTTGGCGCGATTCGGGCACTCACACGTCAAGCTAGAAATGCCACAAGCAAGACATACAAACTCATCTAACGGGTCGTAGACTGGGAGGTCTGTATCGCGAAGCAGCCTATACGCGGTTGGACTGACTCTGGCAGCTGTCCCATGTTGATGAGCCGCGCTGCATTTCCGTCACACAAAGTTCGAACAACTCTGACACGCTTCCGACACCAATAATGCCGCCTCCAGCCTTCCTCTCGTCCTCGCAGGGTGTTCGTGCATGACCGTTATGCAGGTTGACAGGCGTACGCTCGACTCCATGCGATTAGGAGGCTCACGGGAAGCACTGAAGGCACGCTACCGAAAGCACCGGTTACCCGACAACCCCGAGGCGGATTTACGCCCACCTTCGGAAGTATTAACCCAATGTCGAGACGGCAGCATACGCCAGCCGACACACGACGAGCTTCCCCATCTCCGGCCTAATCACAGGCGGCTGCTATCACTGTCAGTGATGATTCTCGGTAAGTATGTCTCCTGAGTCCTGTATACCAGGGGCCTTGTGACGATAGCAGGGCGTGGTGAACGTCAGCCGATGCAGACCGCTCGGTAAGTCGTACAGTAACGGACCTCTTCGCTCCGCCAGCTCCCTGATACCACCGGATGCCAGATATACTTCACGTTCGCACCTTGCACAGGAGGGTCACACGATCTAGAACAACGCGCCATGGTGTAACATGGACCCGTCCGAAGGCCGCACCGCTCGTGTTGAGGATGTATGGTCATACGCGCAGTGTTCGCAACACGAGGACGAACCGGTAGCGTGACCATGACGATGGGACCCACGCCGTTGATACTTATGTCGGTCGGCATGCTGAATCGAGCTTTGTCGGGTGGGCGCCGCCTGTCGGCGGAATTGCTCGACGAAACGCCGTCGTGATCGCGAGGATATATGCTCGCTGGAAGATACTACAAAAGTTCAAACTACCGGTCCTTCACGGCAGCCGATAGGAGACCTCGGATGCAAAGTGTTATGGGCGCGCGGTTCGCGCGGGAGCAACATCGCGGAACCCAACACGTGTCCCGCAGAAGAAGTTGACAAGGGTGCGCCGGTGATATCATCGACGCGTTCTGCTTGCTTGGAGTCCGTTGTGTGCCCAAAGCAGCATTTCAGGCAAGCTACTGCCCATGTGGGTCTTCGTGCCTTCCTCTATTCCTTCCGCATTCTGATTGACATTTCCTTTCGCAGGTATGTCTTGTCGGGAGACAACATGTGAGCCCGCTGAACGCTGCTGGACCGTATATAAAGGTGGATGCGCAGTCGTTTCGGGTCGTCAACATATCTACGAGCGAGCTTCGCCCCTCCCCCAACTCTGCATACCCACCATGGCTATCGCTTCCGCCGCCGTCGTCAGTCACACTACCGCCTCGTCTCCGAGGCCGCACATTCTGTACAACATTGAGGTGAAGACCACGGACGGCAAGACGTCTACGGTGTCGAAGCGTTACTCGGATGTACGTCGGTTAAGCCGCACGGTAGTATCTGAATCTGTCGCTGATGCATGTGAACAGTTCGTTGCCCTCCACGATACCCTCAACGACCCGGGCACTCTCCCTCCGAAGCGCATCCTTGCCACCGCTTTCGTGCCTTCTGCATGGCTCGACGATACCCTTATCGCGGAGCGCAAGGCTGGCCTCTCCGCTTATCTCGCCGGACTTCTCCAGTCGCCTCAGTTCCGTGCGCACAAGTTCTTCCTCGACTTCCTGACGCCTTCCACCACCGCTTCATCATCTCCCGAGTTTAACCTTGAGGATGCCCTGCCGTCCACCTTATCGCGCAAGGCCGCTCTGAGCGCACAGTCCCGCTTGTCAGCTCAAGCTACCCCCATTGCAGCCGCATATTACCCCGATTGGTCGTCTGGGACTAACCCGCCGGCCAAAATCGACTTCTCCAAGTTCGATATTCTCTACTTTGGTATGTCCTCCGATTTCATCGTCGTACTGTATTACGCCCGCGTCCCACTATCGCCGCTTGCACCGCTACACAGCCATGCAAACCTTGTTGATTATTACATCCGCTCTCTGCGCGCACCGTTCGCAACGATCTGACATGTCTCATGTTCAGCGTTCGCCACTCCGAACTCGTCTTCGGGGATCTCCTGGGACTCCGGCTCAACGTCCACGCTCAAGACGCTCGTCTCGAGCGCGCACAACAGCGGCCACGGCACCAAGGTCGTCCTGTCCATCGGTGCGTTTCATGCCGATCCCGGCGACATGGCATATTGTGCCAGTCCTGACGTGTTTCGCAGGCGGATGGGGCGGGAGCTACTGGTTCTCCCAGGCGATGAGTTCGTCAGCCAACCGGACCACTTTTGTCAATGCATGCGTTAGTGCGGTGAACACGTACAACCTTGACGGTGCGTGCACATGCTCGAGCGGCGCTGCAGTACTCTAGCTGACATGCGTGCGCACAGGCATCGACATTGACTGGGCACGTCCGCGTCTCTCGCCCGCTGCTCCCTCTTCCTAACGTGTGCTGTATGTTCACAGGAGTACCCTAACGAGTCCGGCGCCGGCAACCCGCACTCCTCTTCTGACGCTGCGAACCTTCTGTCGTTCTTCAAGTCCCTGCGTTCTGCGCTAGGCTCTTCCAAGATTATCTCGGCGGCCGTGACACAGCTGCCATGGACTGGGTCAAACGGCAGCCCTCTTACCGACGTCTCCGCGTACGCCGCACAGATGACTTACGCGAACATCATGTCAGTCGTGCGCTCCGTGTCCGTCTCCCTGTCGGCCCCGAATACATGTGCTCACCGTCCGGATCTACACACAGGAACTACGACGTCTGGGGCGCATCTTCCAGCCCCGGGCCTAACGCGCCTCTGGGGAACCTGTGCGGCAACTCCTCGCTCCCGCAGTACTCCGCCCAGGCCGCACTGTCGCAGTGGACGAAGGCCGGGTTCCCAGCGTCGAAGCTCGTGCTCGGCCTCCCGCTGTACGGATACGTCTCGCAGAGCACAAAGACGACGCTCCAGCAGATCGCACGGCCGCCAGCCGGGTTTGACGTCAAGGCGTACAAGGAGCAGGTACTTGGCCTCCCGGAGCGTGGTCTGTCATGCCCGATGCCGCAGGTCGTGGAAGACGGCGCGGAGGGCGAGGAGGGGGAGCCAAACGCCCTGAAGGGCGCGCACGAGCGGACCAAGGAGGCCCCGAAGGAGGTCAAGGCACAGGCTGCGGGCGACTTGAGCAGTTACTTCGGGCAGCAGATCCCGTTCAACCAGATCGTCGCGCTCGGTGCGATCAAGAAGACGTCGTCTGGGACGTACGAGGGCGCGAATGGCTATACCATGGGTGAGTCGCGGCTGAGAATGGCGAGGGCAAGGCGTCAGGCTCGTACTGACAGCGTGTCTTTTCGTGCAGCGTGGGATGACTGCAGCGACACGCCGTTCCTGTACAACACCTCGCGCAAGACGGTAGTGACGTATGACGACACGTACTCGCTCGGGGACAAAGCTTTGTTCGCCAAGCAGAACGGATTTGCGGGCTGCTTCACATGGTCTCTCGACCAGGTACGTGTCGTTGCGGCTGTGTGCTCAATCGCGTTTACCATGCTGACCACTTCTGGGATTCAGGACGATGGATACACGCTGCAGAATGTCATCCGCTCCAACTTGGGGAAGTAGTTCCGGCTTTCGTTGCGACTTCGGACTATGAAGGTCGATTTGTACATTTAATAATGACCGCGCGCGCAACTTTTGCCTGCCGCGCAACTTTTATGACACCTTAAGAACTCAATTTCTGAGCAAATTTATTGCATATTCGGTATGTCAGGACCATTCTGTGCACGAATCCGACTTCGCGCGGACGCTCAGAAGTGAGAAGATACGGTTATTCCGGCTCGAAGGAGGGTATCTCTTCCAATGTCTGCCATAGCTGCTCAGCGCCTAGAAACCTTCCCAATTGGGAATGGTAGGCGTTCGACCGAATCTCCGAGCGCTTGCATTTCCCAGGCCTTTCAGACTCTATCTGGTATGTCACAGGCCTCTGTTGTCACCGAGGGTACATCAGGGGTATGTTCCAGGCAATATTCTGAGATTTTTTGGGACAGCCAGCGCGGAATGTGCATGGAGAAAGAGTTGCGCGGTAGGTAAAAAGTTGCGCGCGCTGCAGTAAATGTGATAATCAATAAATGTACAAATCGTCCATCATATCGGACTCCTCATATCGTCTGCGCACGATTATCACGACCTTACGAGACGACCCGTCATGATCACCACGCACGGATTTGCAGCATTAATGTTCGCATCATTGTACAACTGTACTTGTATTCATTGGGTGAGTGCTTGATCGCCTTGTGTATTGATACCCGTTTCCTGCTTGTATTGGTCTCAAGTTGGCGTGTACGACTCGGATCCACGCGCATGAGGTCACGTATGCCTTGCAAATACAAGTTGCGGATGCCATGCTGCCTACCTGAGACTGCTTCGCCAGTTGCCGCGGAACATAAGCGCCTACTCATATGAGAGGCCCAGCTGCTGTGCAACCTCAGCAAGGGCGAGTACGTGCGGAGGGATGGGCTCACCGTGCCGCATTCCGGGCTCGCGCAGGCGCTCCTGTCGCATATTTGCTGGTCCGAGGACGAGAGCTGCTCCATGAGCCTCCGAAAGGAGACTCTCGAAAAGCTGATACATGGTCGATGGGCAGGGGACAGGTTCTGTATCGCAACGCTGGAGGCGTTGCCGGGTGCACCGAAGGGCAGGGAGTGGGCGGATGTTACGGACCATGTCAACGCGATACTCGTGGACATGAGGGAACAGGACAGATGAGGACGCTGAGGACGATGAGGAATAGTCGCTTTCGATGACTGGAACTATATGGTGGTGCTCATCGTCGTTGGGTCGTCGATGTAGTACTTCACGCATCCCTGTTCAAGCTCAGATATTTATATTCTTCCAAGCTTGTGAGATGAATCGAAGAAGCATTAAGAGCATTTGGGAGGAGGGATTCGTCGTCATTATTGGGACGTTGTACGCTCATTTAAGCAGGCACCGCGCGGCGTCAACGCGTAGCCAACTTGACATGAACTTAGCCCCTAACCACCCGAACGGCCCATTCACTTCTCAGTGTCTTTCATTGTAGTCATACTACTCACCAAGTAAGTATTTGTAGAGTCCTTGATTTGTGATATCTGACACTGCACGTTCTACTTGACTTGTACACGCCTAGTAGGTGGACGAAGTTGCTGGCCGCCTGGTAACTTGCCGGTTGCGATTTAGCAGTAATCGCTGGCAAACAAGGTACAAACCATGAGCCAAGGTTGGTGGATGTAAGTTGCTCACCGCATACTTGTATCACACTGTGCCAACCTCTACATTGAACTAGCCTGAACATCGACCGCAAAGAGAAAAGCGGCGAGATGGATGGTCACATCGGGCTTTCGATGGCGACTTCTGCGACTGGCTGGATGCTCTGGTCAAGTGATATCTATCGCATCCTGACCTCCTCTGACCCAAGGATTCCATTTTCAGTGCTGAAGTCGAGGAGTGGCTCGCCGACGGACCCATGGTAATCCAACCAGGCCCATTCGGGAAGCTCTCCACAGAGTTACTCGATATGATATTCGACGCTCTTCCCGAGTTCCGGGATATCGCCTTCCTTTCCCTCACCTGCAAACGCCTGTTGGACGTCGGGGAACGTCACCTCGGCCCTGCCATGCGAGAACAGGTCGCGTCCTAGACCGGCTGTCGCCTGATCTGCATCGGGGATTACTCGACCGACGCGGACCTTCCGGAGGGCGTCCTCACGGACGAAGAGAGGCAAGAGAAGAACGCGACGAAACTCGAGGACCTCGATGATGACGACAAGGACCGTCTGTTTGCCTTCGCCGAACAGCGATACACAAAAGCGTTCGGACACGAGTGGCCGCGACGTAGCGCATCCTCGGAGCGGTACTTGGGCACCTGCGAGATTCTGAGGCAAAGCTTCCCAAGGCATCTGCGGCGGAAGATCAGCTCGGACGTCGAGCGGTGGGAGACGCTATGCACACGCGATATTGCCGGCCATGGGCCGGTCGTGCTGTGCAACATCAGCAAGGCGGAGTACGTGCGCGCCGATGGACTGGTCGGCCACGACGACTTTCATATCGGCCACGCGCTCCTGCCCCGCATATGCTGGTCCAACCCCTCTACGTTCTACAAGCTCGAAGACTGTATGGAGCTGGGGCGCGGCCCTGGGGCGGGAGATAGATTCTGTATCACGACGCTAGGGGCGTTGCCCGACGTGTTGGAGGGCCAGGAGTGGTCGGATGTTACAGAGGAGATTGATGCGCTGCTCGTGGAAATCTGGAATGAAACTGAAGAGTGGAACGATAGGAAGGAGTACTTATCGCTATGAAGGCAGCGGTGATGTTGTAGTACGGTAACTATTGGAGGATACTGCTTGTCTTGTGCTGACGCAGGATTGTGGCAATTTTTGAAACCACTCACAGCCATCCGATTGCAGTGACGCCGCCGCATCTTCCGGCGAACCGTCAGATACATAGCTGCTGAAGCTCTCAACATCTGACTTCCTGAGTCCCAACGGATTCCAGGGAGAGACCGACGAAATATGTATGAGCAGGCAATAAGCGCTAAACATTCGTTCTCGACGTAACATAGCGTTCATGAGCATGTATTGAGACATCATACGAAGACCAGGTGTCAGATAATTACAGTACGAGTTGCAGACGCAACCAGTACTCGTAGATGTAGTACAGTAAGTAGACAGATGTGGCGAGCTAAGAACGGGATGTGTTAAGGCTACAGGTGGGTGGATGCAGAGGAGTCGAAATGTCCGGGGCGCAATGAAGAGGCTCTACAGTACGATTAATACGAAGTCCGCACGAGACGAGATGCATGATGCAGGATGGAGGGAGATGTATGTGCAGATATAGGAGATGGAACGAGAGACGTGAGCATATGAGAGCAAAGCGGCGATATGTGTCATGTACGTGGATGGCAATGCGAGGGGGGCATATTTATGGATAAATACCAGTCGAGGTCGTCCGAATCCAAGTCCAGACCCTGGGGTCCTAGTCCGTGTGCACGGGGCCGGTGACCCGTCCCCGTAGCACTGCGCGAGGTGTGTATAACACCCCGCAGCCCAGGGCGACACGCAGTTTCCAGTTCCGAGCCGGACAGCGGGCGTCCTGGCACCGGCACTGTTCACTGGTCGCAGTCAAACTCCAGATCTGTCGCGACGTCCTCCCACGCGTCCATAGTCGCCAGGAGCTTCTGAGTCTTCGCACGCACGTCGACGTATGCGTCACGCCCAAGCACGAGCCATAGCGGCCACTCGCGGCCCGCGGCGCGGCCCTCGCCCTTGACGACGTCGACGACGAGCTCCATGGCCTTCGCGGGGTCGCCCTTCTCGTGGCCCGCGATCCCAGCGAAGCGCGCCATGCCGGTATTCCGCATATCGTCGTATGCGGGTATGTGGGTGTTGATCGTGGCCGGGTACGCGTGCACGCCCTCTGTGCGGAATGCACCGGGGGCGACGATGAGGACGCGAATGCCGAATGGCCGGAGCTCGCTCGCGTATGTCTCGCCGACAGCGTGTACGGCAGCTTTCGAAGCAGCGTAGAGACCGGCGGGCTGAAATCAAAATAGGAGCATGAGTGACCGGGTTTACGACCAGAATTCGGAACAGAAGCACGCACCGAGACCTCTGCGCGCCACGCAGACCGGGATCCTAGAATGACGACCGTGCCGGAGCGGCGCTCGCGCATGTGTGGCAGCACGGCGTTTGTGACGTTCAGGACGCCAAAGAGGTTCGTCTGAAACTGCGTGAGCGCGGCGAGGGCGCCTCCCTCCTCGAGGACGGCCTTGACGCCGTAGCCGGCGTTGTTGACGACGACGTCTATGCGGCCCCAGACGGCGAGGGCCTCCTTGACGCGCTTCTGCACGAGCTCGGCCGAGTCGGAGATGTCGAGCTGGAGGAGATGGAGGCGGGAACGTTCGGGTGCAGGGAAGACCGCGTGGAGCTTCTCGAGGTTGCGGGCCGTCGCGACGACGCAGTCGCCTCGTGCGAGTACTGAGGCTACGAGACGCTTGCCGAAGCCTGATGAGGTGCCTGTAGGGGTGCAGAGAAGAAGGCGGAGTGAGTTGCTATAGCGGGAACGCGACGGCCACGAGAGATCGACGCACCTGTGATAAGCCAAACTTTCTGGTGGAAGCCGCCCATGGCTGTGTCAGAGTAGTGCGCGTGAGTGAGGAAGGGGATGGTAGGGGAAGGAGACAGAAGAGGATGCAGGGGAGTCACGAGGACTTTGGCTGGAGATGAGAAGATGGATGGATGGGTGGATGGCGGACGGGGAGGGTATAAGTAGGTTCGTGGCACAGGTGTGACGGATGCGCTCCGAAGTCTGTGTCGGGGGCGGGTGGGTTTGCAAAATAGAGTATTCGCGCGGACGGGGGACATACGCGGCACGGACAGCCCTCGAATGATGGCCAGGAGCTGCTGCCCGCGCGGGAGTCCCAGATCACGCGAGATCCAGCTGTCCACTCCCGAAACGCACCCATGCCCAGATTGACGCGCCCGATGACTCACGGAGCGGCAGTGCTCAGACGAGATCCAGCATCCTCGAGGCACGATTTCCTCAAGCCACGTCCGCGGCCGACGGCGTACTCGACATCGTGTCATGAACACCAGAATCCCCGTCATGCGCGAGCAGATTGCGCACATCAGCGCACACATCAGGGATGGGAAACTCGTTCGGGAAGAAGGCGGCGAAGGTAGCCAATTGGCCAAGTATCGCGCCGCATCGCAGGTGATGAACTGCTACGGCGAGCGTGACAGACCCACACCAGCCATCGGGCGACTCGAGTCATCCCGCCCCTCCGCTCACCAATCCGAAGCTATGTCATCCTCGCCCTAGCCCAAAGCTCGTCTAGCGTCGCAAACATCGACTCACGTTACAAAGTTCCCGGTGGCATTTGCATTCGCGTAAGCGCGTGGGCTTCGCGTAGCCAAAGACGTCCCGGTCGGACAGCGAGGCAACTTTCCCCACACAGCCATGCCTCGCGGCCAGCGCTGATCTAACGCTTTGTCAGGAAGCTCACAGTACGAGGAACCCGTCCCAACGAGCTTCAGGCGGGAGAAGTCGTGAACCTTGCAGATGCCAACCGTGAAGCAACGATACGGACGAAACCTGACGTACGGGTACACATCGTGCGCAACTGAGCCCACATGGCGATATTGCGCTGCGGTCACCGCTCGGTGCCGACCCCGACCTTCGCTTCAAACCTCATAACGGACACAAGGCGAAGGCGCGGGTCCTAGGCATCTGCTGCGCCCGGAACTGGCAGGCTCCATTTCATACATACCAACCACATGCGCAGACCCATGCTCGCCAATACGGCTGATATGAAGCTTGTACTCGTCTTGGATGACGGCTCAGCCGAGGACAGCGCAGAAGCGGCGAGAAATGAAGCCTGCCGTGGATCGATGGACGACGGAGCAAGGACGGCCGAGGTGCTAGGAATGTCACATAGACGGTTTCCCAGCGCGCTTGGAGGCTATTTGGACACCCAATAGCTAGGGGGCTGCTTACCGTGCGTCGATCCTGGGATGTGTAATCGGGAGCCCTCTGGTGGGGGTATGTGCGGGTGGTTGCCAGCGACGTCCGTGCAGGTAGGTACCCGTGCCGTTCCGAAGAAGCAAGGGACGTCATCTCTGCTATGTTTGGGTGCTTCGCGGGGCAACGTGCGGATTCTCAGACGTCCCAGCGAGGGAAGGCCCTGTCAGCGGTCAAAGGTACGGTCACGTTCGCAGCTTCAAGGCAGGATTGATTAATGGCCACGCACCAACTCGGCGGATATTCATAGTTGGCTGGCCGTCACGGGTACCTGCGCTGCGCAACTTTGACATTGACACCCGCCCAACCTCTGGGCTCGCTGGTGCGATCTTCTCGCACTTGGGCGGAACCCGGACCAGACCTGGAAACATGTGCGCATGCACACTGCACCTATGCATATGCCTGTCTGTCAGTTGCAGGCGGAACAGCAGGGAACAGCTTGCAGACCGCAGACCTGAGCCTGTTCAAGTTCCACCTCGGCATGTCTCCATGTGATCCACCACAGCCGGGCATCCAGGCAAGACTGCACCCTACCGCCACCGACACGGAGAGGCTCCTCCGGGTGCTTCTCGTGTCAAAAAGTACAAGGCGAGAACCGGCCAGGAACACGCGCATTGACAGATTCGCAACATTGCGGGCGACAGGGGCCGGGGAAGCTCGACAAAAAGGTTTCTTGCGCGGGTGGCGGTGTCCGAGCATACTCACCTTCAATCAAGGTCGTCTTCTCTGCTCCCGTCGCTAACTCTGTGACCCGTGCGTTACGCGACCCTGTCCGCCTCCCGCTTGCATTCGTCCGTCACAGGCAAATGTTGATTGCCTTGAGGCGCATATACGGCTGATAGACAATCGACCTCGAGCCGCCAGATCTCGGTGCAGGGGCGGGAAATCACCGCGTTCGCGTCTGTCCGTGTGTGGGAGTCACAGGAATCCGGAAGGCGCCACTGCGATGCAACAGAGTGATATGGGTGAGACATCACAGTACTGCTGGGGCTAGAAAGGTAGACCGTCGGACACAGCGCGGGCTTGGGATGCGGTGCTGTAACCTTGTCGCAATGACCTTAGCCTGAGCTCTTGGCGCACGAAGTGGGCGCGGGTGGGGCGTGTGCCCAGTCATAGTCGCGCCGCGGACTCCGGGAGAGGCGAAGCTTCAGTGTTCAAGGGTAGTGGCGCTCTGTCTTATTACAGTAGCAGCTCGTCCAAGAGGTCTGCGACCTGATTTTGAGCCTCGACTTTCTCTGACTGCGCGCGCCGTAGCTCAGCGTCGCGCCGTTTAGCCACTTGCGCTTCGTCAGACAGCAGCAAGAGCAGCTTCATCGAGTGTATGGTCGACATGAGCGAGTTGGCAGCACGTATCTGCGCGTGCATAGAGTTGAGGGTGCGGCGAGACCGGGACGAGAGTCGGGCAGACGCACCATGGACTCCGCGCGGCACTGCGCCTGGAACGCCTCCTGTGCGACGCGGAACTTGTCCTTGTCACCGACCTGATATGGCGTGAGTCGACTATGGGGTGAAAGACGCGTCAGACACGCACCCCCGCGAGCGCGACAATGTCCACCATGCCGTCTACAAGCGTCTCAACTTCGACATCGACACGTCGGTTCCATTCTTCCTCGATCGCGTCGAGGTACTCGTCCGAATTCTGGTCAAGTAAAGGCTGAGTCTGGCGTTGTCGAAGTGCTGCCGTGGGTAGCGCAGACGGGCGAGAGACGTCGGTCTCAGCAGGAATAGACATCGTTTCGTCCCGGACAAGTCGATACAAATTCGAAAGCTAAGCCAAGGTAAGGAGAGAAGGGCAGCGGCACGCGGCACGCGGCCAATGCTCACGTACCACCTGTCTGGTCCGCTACTAGCTGTCATAACTCCCGTTTAGCTCAGTTGGTAGAGCGCGTCACTAGTACCTGGACCCCGGTCTGTAGGGCAATGACGAGGTCAGTCGTTCGAGTCGGCTAATGGGAAGTACGAAATGGAGGTCTGTTCTTTTGCGCTCTTCGCATGACGTCTCCCAGTGCAACAACTTGGACTGCCTGAAGAATGACCGACTGTCATAGTATTGTGGCCCACCTATATCTGCAATCTGATTCTGCATGATAGTCCATTGATAGTTCCTAGCCAATAGATGAGTACTGTACTCAACTGTGGCCGAACCGGTACATGGCTCAGAGTCATTCGCAATTTCGCACGATACTTACCTTTGAGAGGAGCGTGGCAAAGAAGGGCTAAGACTATCTGCGTTGCACTATTTGCCGCAAGCATCATCTCAGAGGTATCAACTTTACGCTCACGGGTACGATACAGGCTCGGGCAGATGGCCTCTGAGGCGACATCAAACCCGGCACGACCACTCCCTCTTGTTCGCAGTTCCGTATTGGCTGCGAAGAAGACGATAGCACATCTGGTACATCGCACGCCGGCTCTCACGTCTTCATCGCTGTCTGGGTCTCTCCCGGGGAAGAACACGCTATATTTCAAAGCGGAGAACTTCCAGAAAGGGGGTGCCTTCAAGTTCCGAGGTGCTAGCTACAATCTGTCTTGCCTGACGCCAGAAGAACTCGCAAAGGGTGTATGCACACATAGCTCAGGTACCCGTCCCATCACACTCACCACACTACCACCAGTACTCAGAGACACCCGGCAGGTAACCACGCCGGAGCCTTGGCCCTCGCCGCCCAGCAACGCGGAGTCAGATGCTATGTGGTTATGGTGCGCGCCCATATACCACTGAGGACCGTCCACATAATCGAGTTCGATCGACTCATCCCCGTTCCTCGTTTTCCCAGCCCAGCAACTCCGCGCAGCCCAAGATCGATGCGGTGCGCTCGTACGGGGCCTCGATCACGTTCTGCGAGCCCAACGCTCCCGCACGCGCGGCGGCGCTCGCAGCGGTGCAGGCACAGACCGGCGCGACGTTCGTCCCTCCGTACGATGCCGTGAATACGATATTGGGCCAGGGGACCGCATTGCTCGAGCTCGTGGAGCAAGTCCCGGAGACACTCGCCGCTGTTGTTGCGCCCGTCGGAGGCGGTGGACTCCTCGCTGGGACGGCGCTCGCTGCGGACGGGACAGGAATCCGCATCTTTGGAGCGGAGCCGGCGGGCGCGGATGATTGTGCGCGAGGTCTTGAGGAGGGACAGCGGCGACCGGACGCAGATGCACACACCATTGCGGATGGCCTGAGGACCCCCGTCGGGGTTTTGAACTTCCCTATCATACAGGAGAAGGTCGAGAAGGTCATCACTGTGACGGACGAGGTGCGTGGTTCTGACGGTCCAGGTCGTACCATGGCGTTTCTGTCTGACATACCGACAGGAGATCATCGAGGCCATGCGGCTCATGTGGGAGCGCATGAAGATCGTCGTCGAGCCAAGCGGTGCAACTGCCTTTGCGGCTGTTCGCAGCAAGCAGTTTCAGGAGCTGGGTATCCAAGGTCCCATTGGAATAATCATTAGCGGCGGGAACATCGACCTGTCGAAGCCATTGCCATGGGCCAACGTCCAACCGGATTAAATCGGCGATCTCGGTGCTATTCTGATACCCTTGCATTCACTACACCGTCGTCATCTAACCCTATCGTCGTTCCACCATTATCATACGCAGACACGTTGCGTTGTACCAGTATGAATTTTTGGCACGAAGTATAGCGGCGTTATGGACATATTATCGGTTGGTACTGAAACTGCTGGTAGTAGTATCCGATCGACTTGTACTTCCCGACCCTCGAGAGAGTGGAAAGTATAAGAACCATGCTCCCATTCATGTCCGCCACGCAGCCCACAGCACACCTCGGCACGACGTAACGGTGTTGGAACAGAATGACGGAGGTAGCATTGCGACACATGCTGGGTCAACGGCTATGTATCGGCAGAAGTTTGACCTTCCGCAAGTTCGTTCAGCAATTTGGCCTGCATTAGCCGTGCCAACTGGTCGTTTCCGCAGGCCGCCGACCGCTCACAGGAATCCCGACTTCCGAGGGGACGTCATCCGGAGATGTCGATGAGGACCCGGGACTTGCTTTCAACGTGATAACACCTTGCTGGACATAATCGGGTCGGTACCACTAGCCGACCATTGAAGCTGTTACTGTAATAGAGTCAGTCGGCCGACATCGCAAGCAAGTGGACGCGCGTAAACCGTGAACCTTGCACGACTCCCCGTCGTGCACCGCGGATCCAAGTCACACAGAGTGATACATGTCGTCAGGTGGCTTCATGAATCGGCGGGACGCTCCCTGCGCCTCTTCGGCCGCGCCCGCAGCTAAACGCTGCACCCGAGACCCCCGGTTTGGGGACATGGTTAACCTCAACAAACGGGCGTGACATGCATCATACCATCCACTGGTCGCAGCCGTGGTCGACTCGGCGAGCCCGGTCGACAGACGACGTGCGGTCACCATGAGCGGTCCCGTTGGCTAATACGGTGAGGCGTGCCCGACAGCAGGGCAGTCGACGTCAAACGTGACTCAAGTAGCGAGAAAAATCAAGACAGCATCAACTTTAGATCCTGCCGTGGACGGTCGTCAATACGATGTGAAGGATACACTGCAGATGGATAGTGATGATGATGATATGATGATACGGTATCGGGTACATACAATACAGTGCGCAATCTGTGATAGTCGTCGTCGGGCATAGCGTGGCGTCACGGAGTATAGGGTAGTGTGGGAGGAGTCCAGACATAAGATAACCCCTGAATCTGCATCTGTCGTCGCAACGTAGCATCCTGGCATCCCGGAGAACCAACAGGTAACAAGGGAGAGAAGGCTACCGCACCTCCTTCGGCGGGACCCACTCCGGGATGTTCTTCCAGTCGAACTTCTCGCTGTCGCTCTTGAACGCCTCCAGAGCTGCCTTGGGCACCAAGTCGGCGTAGTTGGGCGGCAGGAGATCGTCGTACTTCGTCGCGCCCGGCCTGTAGAGCTGCTTCTTCCGGGCTGCAGCAAAGTCCGGCTTCGACGACTTCGAGTTCGCTGGTGTGTTCTGGTTCTGTGCGCTGAAGAAACCAGTGCCAGGCCCCGAACTGGACGTCGTCGTGGACATGGCGGAGGGGAAAGATGAGAGGCCCGTGAGCCCGAGGCTGTTAGTCTGGGAAGGCTGGTTGGTCAGCGAACCAAAGACAGACGTGGGTTGTTGCTGTTTTGTCGTCGTGTTGGATGACGTTGAGCCGAACGCAGACTGTGCTGGGGCACTCGATGGTGCACCAAACGCGGACGTGCCGGACGGCTGCCCAAAGGCTGACTGGCCAAAGGCAGACGTCGTGTTCGAGGAGCCACCGAAAGCCGACTGCACTGGCGCAGTAGTCGCCCCGCTGCCAAAAGCCGACGGCGTACTGCTGTTCGTGCCTCCACCAAATGACGACGGCGTACTGCTGCTCGTGCCTCCGCCAAATGACGACTGGCCGAACACAGATCCACCAGGTGCCTTGTTGGACGCCGCGAGCCCGAAGGCTGATGGCTGTCCGCCGGCGAATGCTGAGAATGCCCCGCCGCCGCTACCGCTCCCACCTGCGCCCGTGCTCCCTGACCCCGAGGCCGACGGATTCGCGAATGCAGAGAAGGCGCCGCCACCTGAGCCCGTCGAACCAGAGCCAAACGCAGAGGTTGTCTCGGGCTTCCCCAGCGAGCTCTGCCCGAACGCAGACTGGCCAAAGGCGGATGTTGTCTGTGGCGCCCCGAACGCGGACTGTACAGTGCCCTGCGCCGGCTGTCCGAAGGCTGACGTCGTGCCCCCTTGAGCAGGCTGCCCGAACGCAGAGGTGGTGCTTCCCTGCGCAGGCTGTCCGAACGCCGACGTCGTACTCGTTGATGGTTGCCCGAAGGCAGAAGTGCCACCAGTCGGCTTCCCGAACGCCGACTGGCCAAACGCAGATTGACCGAAGGCGGAGGTCGTAGCGCCAGACGCGGGCTGGCCAAATGCAGAGGTTGTTGCGCCTCCAGCAGGCTGACCGAAGGCTGAAGTCGTAGGCCCGGGCGCAGGCTTACCGAAGGCAGAGGTAGTGGAGCCACTCGCTGGCTGGCCGAACACAGATGTGCCCTGGGCAGGCTGACCAAACGCCGATGTGGTTGCGCCCTGTGCGGGTGCGCCGAAGGCAGATGTCGTGGCACCCGACGCAGGGGCACCAAAGGCAGACGAGGTGCTGCCCTGTACAGGTGCGCCAAAGGCAGACGTTGTTGTGCCCGACGCTGGTGCACCAAACGCAGATGTTGTGGAGCCCTGAGCAGGCTGACCGAACGCCGATCCTCCAGCAGGTTTCCCGAACGCGGACTGGCCAAACGCTGGTTGGCCGAAGGCTGACTGTCCGAACGCGGAGGTGATACCGCTCGTTGAGCCCGATCCGAATGCGGAGGTGGTGCCGTTGTTTGAACCTGACCCAAACGCGGAGGTGCCTGAGCTTCCGGTCCCTCCGCCAAAGGCGCCAAAGGCCGACGGCTTCCCGAACGCGGAGCTGGTTGCGGGTGCACCGAACGCCGACGTGCCGGGGTTCCCGAAAGCAGAGGTTCCTGAGCTCCCGAACGCAGATGAGCCGGGGACCCAGAGTGTAGGGGTGCCATTGGAAGACTGCGCTTCGTGGTTCTTCACGGCATGTGCGTGCAGGCTTTGCAGGCTGGAGCGGGCGGTGGCGAACTGAGCTTGTGCAGCAGCGATCTTGTCCGCCTCATACTTTAACTGTACAACGGGTGAGTTCAGACGCGAACGAAAGAGAGCGAGGGTATGGATAAAGGCAGTGCGTCTTGCACATAGTATGTCCCGCGTGGCATCAGTCGTCCTGTCTCGTTGACATTCTTCTTGCAAAGTATCTCAGCAATGTGGCGCGGACCACACCTGTAACTTATCCGCGGTGCGAGGTGCCAGTCACATATGACCTTTGTTCACAATGTGTCTAGTGCGTATCGACTGAATACACGGGCCAGCTCCCCTTTGACAGTGTATTCAGTCGACCATCACTGAACACATCATGGACAGAGGCCAAGTAGCGTGCATACGTCGAGGCATCGTACCTAAGACAATTCTCCATGTGGCGAGCATCTCGCTAAGCATCCGGGATGCAACTGCACGCGCCATAATGGCACATGCTGTGGACTTTCGTTCAAGGTACCACAGTGCGCACGGCGTGTATCCCTCGAGTACGCATGGCCCCGTATCCTGGATGAGAAGAGAAGTCGGAAGACGTACATAGTCCTGTGTAGTCCCAGCCTTTGCTGCCTGTGCAGCCTTCACACGCAACTCCTCGAATGACTCGTCGAGATTGCCGATGAGGGTGGGTTGCATCTTCGCGGGGCCATAGGACGATAAAGGCCAGGTAGGCCTCTCGCTTTCGAAGTCTCGTGTTATCGATTCAACGCTGCACGTCGCCATAATGCAAGTTGCAGAACGATGTTAGACGAGTAGCGGCCGGTGAGAAGGAGGAGAGGCGAACGTGAATAGGGTGGCGGTGGATACAGGTGCAGAGGTTCCTGCGCCAGAGGCCGTCCATGACTGGTCTAGTTCGTCACGCCACAGTTGTGTCGAAGGTCCAAGCGTGATCCGTATAACAAGACTAATGAGTATAACAACATCGGCGTGGATGAATACACGCACTTCCGAAACCGCCTTGTCTTTGTCCATCGCGAGGGTGCTCGTTCCTGCAATTGTTTCCGAACTTGCAGGTCCCGCGGAGGAAGAATTGGCAGACAGCCTGTACGACTATCAGCAGACGCATCATTCTCAGCGTAGCTGCGCTACATACCATCCTTGCTTGTCTGCTCTGGCGCGGGGTGTCGTGGACGGCGAGCGAAGAGGTATGTATGTAGCACTGAATCCGAGTCCAAAGCAGGCAAGTCGACCATAGCGGTGTCTGGGGGCTCGACCAGTGACGTAAGACTCGGGACACCGCCGGGCGCGCTCTGTGCTGAACAGTGAACTTGTGGCACCGACTCTCCTCCCAACGTCTATCTCGACAATTCATCTTCTGGTGCTCTCTCTTCTACTTCGAACAGAGCGTTGAGCCGACAGTCTTGCGCGTACTTGCTCTTACCTCGCGAACAAGTTCTAGGCGGTGATTCTATCGTTGGGAGAACATCATGAAGGCGGAGGACAACCAACCAGCCCCACCAACTACAACGACGTTCTCTGCGGCACAGTGGCCCCAGACTAGTCGTGCGTATGCTTTCCAGTCCAACCCGACATTACGTTTATACTCGCCCAGAGATACCTATCGACCCTGCTCTGCAGCAGCAGTCGCAAGTCCCACAGCACTCGACGTAAATCAAGGCGTCGTTTCGTGACGTTGGTCCTGCGTGTTGATATCCTCCACAGAACCACGCCATATTCGCACTATCCCTATGGTCACTACGCCCAGACGTCATATAGTCATTATCCGCAATACGCTCAGCAGACACACCCGCCAGCTGCCCAGGCGTCGACGTCGCAGACACATACCCAAGCCCCTGCGACGCAACCAGTCACAGCTGCCTCTACAGTGATTCGACCCGCCACGCAGCCTGCGCAGCAGACTCAACAATCTGGGGTGGACACGACCGATGTTGCGACATTGAATGACGCGTTGGGGAGCGCAGGGGTGGACCTCAGGGTGCGTTTCGTCGTCACTTTGCACTACAGCCCGTTTCCAACACGTCCCTATCCACTACTCTAGGCGGAAGAGGAGAGCCTCCAACGCACCAATGATCAGTACTACTCGTACCGTCCATACGAAGACCGGTCGCGCAAACAGCCCGACAAGCCCCAGTTCGACACCATGTACCTGGGCAACACCATGCGCACTATCAGCGCCCGTTACAAGGTTCCCACCGTTCCGAAGGAGTCTATGGACTACGTCGCCCTCGCGCTCCGTTTCCGCCTCCAGAGCCTCCTCACCTCGATGATCGCCGCAGCAAAACACCGCACAGACACCCAGTTTGACCGTCCTGCGAGCACGTACGAGGACGGCACACCCATGTGGAGCATCAAGGTCCGCTCGGACGTTGCGAAGCAGCTCGAGGCGCTTCAGAAGGCGTACCGTGAGGAGGACATCAAGGATCGTCGAGAACGAAAGGAACGGCAGGACGCCCAGGCAGCGCAGGCAGCGGCACTCACTGCGGCCGCGAACGGTGCGGGTGCAGATGGGGCAGCAGGGGAGGAGGAAGGCGGGCCGAAGAAGAAGAAGAAGAAAGACGGACCCGGGGTCACCGCGAGGAACATGTCGGAGGACGTACGGAAGAAGATGTCGAACGCGGTCGCGAGCCAGGCTGCGGGCTTGGGCACGGGCAAGTACGCCTGGATGTCCGCTGCGAGCGCGGGTGCGGCGCCGGCGAAGCCAAAGCCTGCCGCGCGTGCGAGCACGCCTGCAACGACCACGACTCCGGCTGCGAGCACAAGTGCGAGCGGGTGGGCGCGGCCGTACCAGGGCTCGAAGACGTCTGCGCAGCAGCAGCAGAAGGATGCGGATGGACGGCTGGCGATCACGCTTGCGGACGCTGTGTTCGTGGTTAACAACGAGAAGGGACATGGTGGCGGCCGGGGGGCTGCGAGAGGTTGGACATAGGTCATCATCGGATGACGGACATTCTCCTGCTTCGTCTGCATGTTCACGAGTCGTTCTTGCTGTGATGTGTGTTCGATGTATCGCTAGCTTTCGTACGCTATAATGTTCCCTTGGATGCCCAATTTGAGGCCTCAGGCCTCAGGTCGCATAATGGCGCTTGCCGGCGGTCCCTTCGTTGTAAACCACCACCATCGTCCGGTCCACCCTGCTCTTGACAGACCTCTGCTGATTCCTCCGTTGATGCGCTTTCTTCGCTCTCTGTCTCGTCCGCTTGCATGTGCATCGAACTCTCGCATACCAGCAACTTCGACACGATTACCACCGCCCTACTTCAAGCGACACAATGCTGCTATCTCGACTGCAAGCCACGAACCTGAGCAGACACTGCCAGAGCCCTCGGAACACGATCTGCGCTATGGTTATTACGATGTGATACTTCCTGAAGAGCCGTTCGTCTTTGGAACGTCGCATATCATCCCTCGCGGAGTGCCTCCGCAGATTCGCAGACCGCCGTATGTACCTGACCCGGTGAACCCTGACGCAGCCACCTCCTTGGAAGGACCTGCTGCGACGGCGCGAAAGCTCATCACGGACGTGGAGGACTTGGCTCGGCTGAGGAGGGCAGCGCAGCTTGCTGCAAGGACTCTGCAGTTCGCGGGTACTTTAACCCAGGTACGTACCCGCTTCTCGAGGCCATTGAAGCTTCCGCCGCACATACGAAGCTGCAGGCGAGCCAACTCACTGAAGACCAACAGGTTGGCCGCACGACAGACGAGATCGACGCCGAGGTACACGAGTTCATCCTCGCGCACGGCGCGTACCCGTCCCCGCTGCTCTACAAGGGCTTCCCCAAGTCGTGCTGCACAAGCGTGAACAACATCATCACGCACGGCATCCCAGACGAGTTGAGCCCGCTCCCCGCATGACTGTCAAGCAGGCCCTCACAGCACCGACGCTGCGCGTAGCCGGCCCTTGCAGGATGGAGACATCGTGAACGTGGATGTCACGGTTTACTTGGACGGATTCCATGGAGATACCTCGAGGACGTTCCTTGTTGGTGATGTCGTACGTGCATACGCTGGCATTGAGCGATAGGATGTCGGTGCGCTGACCAATGGTATAGGACGAAAAAGGCCGAGAGCTTGTGGACCTCACGGAAGCTGCGCTTGAAGCGGGTATCACTGCTTGTGGACCTGGACGCCCATTCAAGAGCATCGCTCAGGCAATCCATGAGGTATTGGGGGACAAGGATTACTCGGTCGCTTCTATGTTTTCTGGTCATGGCATTGGACGCGAATTCCACCGCCAGCCTTGGATATACCATGGAGGTACGCTTGCCTATGGTTATGGGCACGTACAGTGAGTTGATCCGAGTCGACGCAGTGAATGACGAGCCGGGTGTGATGGAGCCCGGAGATTGTTTCACCATCGAGGTCAGTGTGCTCACTCCCAAAGTATAAGTACTGTTGCGATTGACCTCGCTTGTACGGCAGCCTGCGATTGTGCAAGGTGATGATTCTTCGGCCGTGACATACCCGGACGGGTGGACAGTATCAACAGAAGTATGTGTCCGACGCTGCTTACGTGCTTAGCTCATTGATGTTCATATGTACAGAACTGCGCTCGAGCCGCACAGGCTGAGCATATGGTGCTTATTACCGATGTCGGCGCAGACGTTTTGACCAGAGTGTCTTAGGTACTTTCTGTTTGCGTCTTCACTTCAATGCTAGAGCACCACCTTCGCTGAAACGGCCAACCTTGCCGTGAGCATGCTGATGGCAGTGCGTCTTGCTCTGTAATATGCGACGCCGTGCACAGATAGTTTTGTTTTGGGCGGCACCAGTTCACCGATATGCGTTCCAGGACTGCGGCGACGGTGACTTCACTATCCAACCTATTGTCGCCTCGATTACGCGGACAGGCTTATGCTGCTTTGCCACAGCTTGACTCATCTGTCTATTCACTGACAGTGCAGCTTGAGAAACCCTTCTCACACAGGACCCCACTGTCGCTGCCCGTGGAATCTGCGGTACTGACCGTGGAATCTGCGGTGCACGCTGGCCTGATGCCCAGGCAAACCTCCCTCCAAGCAAATCCTGTTTGGGATACAAGTGCGTGCAATCCCGTCTGAGGGACGTTCCATCACTGTCATAGGTGCGTGTCCTAGTAATGGCAATGACACGGCTGACCGTGACCTGGACCTGCCGCATCACCTTCCAAGTCCTCGATCGCAACTAAACTGGTTTCCATGGGCCGACTGATCTCTGCGTTACGAGACAACGCTCTGCGAGTACGTCGGCAAGAGTACTATGCGCGTATATAAGACGGAGGATAGATCGCCCTTGCTTCCTACTCAACTTCCTCCCTGGCTCAGCAGTGACGATCATATCCCTCAACAACGGAACTTCACTTGCGCTCCGCCTCGACAATGACAGTTTCGACCATTACGGGCTGGGCACCATATGTCGGCACCAGCATCTTCGTACGGCTGTTCTCCGCTTTACGGTCCATGTGGGTTATGCTGGTCGTCGACAACCCGTTCTTGTGGTACTTCGGTCTGCGCGGCGCAAACATACTTGATGACGTGGAAGGCACGTATGCCGTGACAGACCCTGGGGCACTTCACTGACTCTCAACGTCTGCAGGCCCCTTCTACGTCGTGGGCAGCCCGTCGGTGCAGGTGGACGAGGGGAAAGGAGTCCTCGCGTCTGTTGACTTACTGAACAGTAGGCTCAAATTCGCCCCTCTATCTGACGGCTCAGACTCACCGCGATCTTGCACAGAGTGGGGTCCTTTCCTGTTCGTCTTCGACGTTAAAGACACGAAAGGCGACCCCGTGCCCTACGCGACCCTCGATTGCTGGCAAGCCGACAGCGGTGGCAGCTACTACTTTTCATTCTACACCCTCCGCGGCAAAGTGACGGCCGATGCCCAGGGACGCGTCGAGGTGTTGACCATCGAGCCGGGAGCCTACAGAAGCCGTTCCGGCCATCTGCATATCATCGTCCATGGCACCAAGGGCGTGCACAAGTCGATGACGACGCAGGCCTACGTATGCCCTGGGAACGAACTGGGCCATCTCAGTCGCGACCTGTGCGTAATGGTGCCAGCATACTAGTGAGCGACATCGTGACTGACGTTTGCTGTCGGCCTCGCAGCGCGAACTACTATCGGCGTCGCCCGGATGCTAACATGGTGATCTGTTGGGCCATCCCAGCTGCGGAGAATGGGACCAGAAAGCACGCATTTCCTGCCCTGCCTTCCGAACAGGTCGATCTCTTGAAGCAGGTTGGATACTGGAGTGGCAAGCTGAAGGAGCGCGGTGTAGAGCGGGAGGTTACGGCGGTGGCGCAGCACAAGATCACGTTGACTGCTTGACCCTCCGTCAGATTTGCACAGGTATGTTCTGTTCAGCGGCGTACAGGATCTGGAATAACAATGAGGTTAGGTGGATCGAGGATGTATGACTGTGGATGGATCATATTCGATGTGGATGTGCGGGTCTCCTACGATGTCATCTCCGCGATGCCCCGACGTATGCAAAGCTACTCAACGGCTATACATACTTTATCCTCTAGCATTCATTCAGCCTGGACCCTTGCTACATGACTATCTTTGGTTGCGGAGAATTCACCGTAAGTCTGAAGGTCGCCTGTTCGACCTCGTCAGCGTGATTTGCGGAAACAATGCGTGGGCGAACTTCTTTCGTTCAACCGCCCGACAATATCGGCCAAGAGAAGCTTTGCGTTACGAACGGTTACAAAGACCAGGATTCGCTTCTCAAGGGTCGCCCCAGCCGCTGCGGCGGAGCCTGCTATCACAGGACCAGCACTGTGGTCGACTAACATGCAATACAGTAAGTGGCTCCAACTGTCGTCGACTATCAAGCTCAGTTGCCGCGGGCAGTCCGGTGCTGACTATAATGCAGGGCAGGCGAGGCTCGAGCAGAACACAAGACCGGCACTCTATTCTCACATCTCACATTGTCGCTTACACCCCTATTGATATGCGCAAGAGCGTGACCAGCGTGGCCACTATATACACCCAAGTTAGACTGCGGGAAGCAACTCTCTGTCCCGTCTCCCATCGCGACATACTACTGTACGTCAAACGTCCAGCTCTTTCTTTCTTGGCTTCCCCAAGTGACCACGGCGACGCAGGCTTCATCGATTATGGCTCAAGTCTCCACAGCCGCAGACTGGGCACCTTACGTTCCCGTGAGCCTCTTCACACGGCTGCTCAGCTTCGCACGGTCGGCATGGGTGATGGTGATGGTGGACAACCCTCTTACGTGGAGGTTGTTTAAGGGGAGAAACGAGCTAGACGATGTCGAAGGTAAGTACGCAGACATTGCGACCGACAGTCGAATGTACCAAATGCTGATGCAGAAGCGTGACTCTTACCCGAAGGCCCGTTCTACATACTCAGCGCGCCGCTGCGCCAGTTCGATGACGGGAAAATGGTGCTTGCGTCTCAAGAACTCATGGAGAGTAAGCACATACTCACTCGCTAGACACTGAAGAGACCGCTCACAGACATGACACAGGGGATGGACCCTTCCTGTTCATCATGGACGTCAAGGACGTCAAGGGAAACCCTGTCCCGAACGCTCTCCTCGACTGCTGGCAGGCGGACTCGAACGGAGACTACTACTTCGCGTCCTGGACACTCCGCGGGAAGGCGAGGACGGACGCGCATGGCCACGTCGAGATCCTCACTGTGCGACCGTCTGACTACGGTGCGCCGCTGTTAGGGGTACGCAAGAGCCACATGCACGTTATCGTGTCAGGCATACCCGGGAAGCATGTGCCCATCACGACGCAAGTGTATATCTGTCCTAGGAACGACGCTGGGCAGCTCGCTGGAGACTTGTACGTGCATCCTCGCCGAGCATTGCTTGTTGTGCGCAGATCATTGATTGCCGTTCATGATTTACGCAGTGCGTCGTATGCACGACCCGTTCCCTTCAAGAACATGGCTACTACCTGGTCCATTCCTGGTGTGAACCATGGAGAACACTTCCCAGAGTTCCCCGAGTTACCTGCAGACGATGTGGACACGGCTGAACGTGTGCGATGGTGGAATGAGATGCTAAAGAAGCACGATATCGGGCGGGATGTTGTGGCCGTTGCACGCCATGAGCTGAAGCTTAGCGTGCTTTGAGCCACGACTGTAGGGACATGGTTGTTTGGTCCGCACTTCGTATTTACCTGACAATATGAACATGTTGAGCACTCTTCTGACAAACAGAAGACGCGATGCTTACCGCTACTTGACTGGTAAACCGGACCACGATAACCCCTGATAGCCCCAAGCCTCGACCGAACAAACATTTGGGGAACCTGCACTTGCAACTTGTACTCGACTACGTACGCTTGCTTGTTCGCGAGCAGTCATGGCGAGAATTGGGGTGACATGGTTACATTTTCGAAAAGAGCTATGCGAGGTACTAAGCACGAGAGCATCATATATAAAGACTACGTAGGACGTCAGAGTACGTACTAGAAACCGCCTATGACGAAACAGATATGCGCTCCTGCACGAAGAACGACAACACTTGCGTCAAATCCACATCCTTCTCGCCCAGAACCGCCGCACTCTTGGCCATCACCGGCTTCCCCTTGTTCAGCAATGCTTGCAAGTCCGCCGCCATCTCGCCCTTCATCCCTCTCCGCAACCGCTCCGCCATCGTCATCGACGCCTTGAGCGCCCTCCGTTCTTTTAGTGAAGCAGCATCCGTCGGCTGCCCCTCCACCAACATCTCGTCGCCATCACCCTCGTTAGATGGCCCGTCGAACTCGGGCTTGGAGAGCCACATCGCCAATTGCGTGACAGCGTATAGCAGTGCTGCTTCGAGATTCCTCCGCGTCACAGCCACGGTGTCTCGCACGTCCAGTGCTTTATCAGTAGCCGTCGCTGGTGTCAAGGCTTGTGTCGGTGGGCGGTCCACAAGAAGCCGCAGGATGTCGAGCGAGCAGTTCCCGAGCTCGAGCAACGTTCCCAGCGACGCTGGCTCTCCAAGGACGACTTTAGAGTGCTGGCAATTACGTTAGCATGGAAGCAGACGAGTGCGTCAAACAGGTACTCACTGGCACAATCAGTGCCTGCGACACTTGCCAGTCTTCTGGCTCTCCGAGAAGGACGGTCTCTGCACCGCTGATATCGATCAAGGCAGACAGGAGCGTACCAGACAGCCGGTATAGGCGGTGGACGAGACGTGCAAGGAACGGCCGTCTCATGGGATCGACCGCTTCAGACGGTGTCCTGACTGATGAGGACGTCCTGTCTGCCTCGAACCTTGTCCGCTCATCCGCAGTAATCGGTTCGAAGAGGCTCGCGAGGTGGTTGGGGTGCGTGAGCGCGTAGTTCAGCTGTTGAAGTAGCAACAGCGCGTCTGTAGTGAAGGAATGCAGAACCCGCTTGACGGCCTCGTTCGAACTCGTGGCAGAGCCCTGTGCGACGGCGGCGTAGAGGATTGCCACTTGCTCGATCTCTTCCAGGAGAGGAAGAGTGAGAGGGTCGTCAATCGTCCACGACAGAGCTCGATGGATCTGCTCGCCGTAGAACTGCAGCAAGCCGCATACTTCAGATTCGAAGAACTGGCCGTGCTTCCCGATGGCTGTCGAGACACCCGCGACTATAGCTAGCATGGAGCAATATGCACGATGAGCCGGGCTTTGTTGCCCTGGCAGCTCGGGAATTGTTACATCGATGTTGCCCTGGCGGATTGCGTTGCTAATCGCGTTCTCGATGTACGCCACGAGGAGACCCTCGCTAGCAAGTCTCTCCGCAGCAGGTGTGATGCCGGCCATCGCCATGTGAAACGTGAGGACATGAGGAGTGTAGAGTGGTTGTTTTCGGGTCCGCAAGAGTGCGATGTCGGAGAGACCCACGATATCCATACGGCTGAAGAGCTGGAGACTGGCCCGGACGACATCAGTCTCCTGACAGCGCGTCAACCAAAGAGTCGGGGAGGGATTGAGATCTAGTCGTGTACATTGTTCGAAGACGGCGACGAGCAACTCCATATCCTGGTCGACGTCCAGATCGAGCTGCACACGTGCCCTGTCGAAGGTGATGCGAAGACCATCGACCACGAAGACAAGAGTCGCTTCCAGCAATGCCGCGATCGCAAGCCGCTGCTCCGCATTGAGCGCTTTGGGACGTCGAGCAAGACTCCTGCTGTGACGAGCGCAGAAGTAGAGCACTTGTAAGAGAGGTCGATGGAATGGTATGGGGACCTGCCCGAGGATGGACTTCGCGGCAGACTGAGCGCTGTTTAGTATAATGCCTCGAACGTTCTTCACTAGAGCCAGGAATCGTTCGACCTCTTCCTTCTTGTCCGCCGTGGAGAACCAGGCCACCTCTAGCAAGGATAGTAACAGGGATATGCGTGCCGTGTGGATAGTGGACATCATGTCGCCAGAGCGTCGCTCGGCGGCGAGGTCCCTCGAGAGTAAATCAGCTAGAGAGAGCAAGAACGGACGTATAGTGGCATCTCCCCGAAGGTACGGTACCACCTGCAGTAGGAGGTATTGCCATGACTCCGCCAAAGTCGTCTGCACATGTGCGAGGGAGAGAGTGAGGTTGATGGTATGGAGGCTGCGAGCTGCTTCTTCGACCTGCACCTCGTCGTCCGAGATGTATGACTGAAGGCGAAAGCGCGCAAGAGCCACAGAGTACGCGAAGTCATCACCGTATTCGCGTTCGACGATCGGTTCCTGGGCTTGCAGATGTTCTAGAGAGAGGGTGGGGTAATGCCTCTGTAGTAGTTCTGCGAAGTCGTCATGGAGTTCGGGGTGGTATGCGCTGGCAGCTGCCTCGGGGATGAGCTCCATCATCTGATCCTCGGACCTCAATGTGGCTGCGATTGCCGTGTAGCTCGGGGGTTTGTCCTTGTTCGCCTCGCTTGCCTTCCCGCCCTGGGATTGTAGATGCATCCGGATGTCCGCTGCGAGTATATGCGCGGCGTGGGACTTGACTGCACTGCGATAGGAGTAGTTGGAAACCGCCTCATGATGATCTGAATGGGCTACACCGTCGACGACGACGTAACTCTCAGTAGCGCTGTCGGGCGTAGGTCCAAGCTCCTCCGCCACAATACCGGCCACGTACTCGAAAAATTTCGAGTTCTTGCGAATGGGATCTAGTACCAGCTTGTGCTCGTGCCCGTGCTGCCAGACGACATCCAGGAAGCGTAGGAGTGATGCAAGTAGCTTGGGGTTGCTCTCCCACAACTCCTTCCACTCCTCCAGCATATCGCAAGCGACGTTGAGTGCACTTACAGACTTCGCCACGCCGCCGGAATCCTCTGCCTTCTCCTTGCCCTTGACGCTAGGCATGCGGAACTGACCCGTGACGAAGAGCCGAGCGAGTGCTGGCTCCTTGTCCACCGCGAGCGTGATGAAGTTCCATACCGCGCTACGTAGAAGTGCGTCGTCGTAGGGGTGCTGAACGATGCGGACCATGGTGGACACGGTAGCCTCGGGGTCGGAAAGGTGACCGATGATCGTAGCCGCGGAGCCTTCAGCAGTGGAAAGGGAAGAGCAAAGCGCGAAAAGCACTTGCATCGCGGCCACTGGGATGATGGTACCCATTCCTCGCTCTTTCACGTACGCAGCCAGGGCATCCACGGGGTTGAGCTTCGTCTGGCTGCCTTCGAAAGACGTTCCTCCGCCCACCCGGCTGCAGAGGGCCTGCTCTAGGAGGCAAACTTTCGAAGACCCAGGAGACTGTTGCTTGTAGGTGAGCAAGATCCGGGCAAGGGATAATTGGGCTTCTAGCAGATAGACGAGCCGCCGCGCGTCACCGTAGCGACGAGAGTTGGAGAGCGCGACGAAGACTGAAGCACCGGCAACCAAAGAGGTCACCAGTGGGTTCACGGTGGATGTCGTCGCCTTGAACAGCAAGGCGTCTGCGATCGCGCTGCTCAACTTCGCGAAAGGGGCATCTTTGAGAAGGGGAGAGGCGTGCTTGAAAACCTGCGTATAGAACGACGAGACGCGACGCCCTATCTCGAAGCGGTCCCCGAGTTGCGCGTACTTCCAACCTGCATGCTCCACCCAAATCTCCGAGTGCACAAATCTGGCGGCTCGCATGAGGACCTCCTCTTTGACCTGTTGCAGCTTCGCATTCTGCTGCGTGACGAGCAGCACCGTAGAGGACGCCTCACTGAACAACGCGTCCACTAGGTGAAGGAGTGCCAGGGTCATCGTGTAGTGGCCAGTAAGACGTTCGGCGGCAAGGACTTGCGAGGCGACCCCAAAGGCGCGATCCGAGCCGAAGAGCGACACCGTCGAACGGATGTACAGCCAGACGCGGTTAGAGTAGCTCGGCACGGCGAGGAGTGCTGTGAGTACACTCATCGCAGATGTGATGAGCTGAGTGCGTGGGACAACGTGGTGTTGACTGGTCGAGCGGGACAACGCCTCTTCGAGGATCATGGTGGTAAGCTGGACGAGGTCAGGTGGTTGCGCCTCTGTCATGGTGTGCGAGACAACAGGGTCCCCGGTCTCCATTGACACCAGGAGCTGCTGCGCGAGATCGGGAGTGTCCTGAACGACACTCCGGATAAGGTCCAGGGCGTCGATGATGATATTCTCATCTCCAGTGCTGTCCATCTCCACTCCAACATCCTCCAGTTTGAGCGTCAAAGGTTGGTTGACGGTGCGGCTGCCAAAGGAGACGTCCTTGTATGCGCCTCCCCCGGCATGCATGCGGCGACGGTTGACATAGTCCGTGAGAAGCTCGAGAAGCAGCTTCCATCCGGAGTGCTTGTGCTGCCAGGCCACAACGATGAGCTCTCCACCGTCCGTGCTGAGCAACTGGCCGACGGACTTCGCGGGGAGGATGGATCCGCCGGGCAGTCTGATTGGACGAAGGTTCATAAAGGAGGGTCCGGGGCTAGCGGAAGACGACCCGTATCGATCTGGCAACTTCTCGTAAAGGGCGTGTGCTCCACTACACGAGCTCGTATGGATGACTTGTGTGAAGGTGGAGAGCTCGTTGAAGTACGCGAAGACAGCACGAGCGCAGAGCTCGCGATCCTCCATGAGCTGCTCGGTAGGTAGCACGTGGTCGACCGTAGAGAGCGGGTCCGTGTCGAGGTAGCCGGTTGCAGTGAGGGAACGCAGGAGGCGGAGCAGCGGTCTAACTTGCACCGGAAACCTCGAACGCGAGACATCGACGATTGCGCGACGAGCGGTTCCGCAATGCCAATCCGCTTCCCAGAACTGGCGGGTGATGCCTGCGACGGACTGAGGCTCGCTGCGACCGAATAGGGCGATCCAAACCTCGAGGAACCCATCGAAGTCGGGTATCATCTCGACGGGGACAAGGTCCACAATAGATATGATCAACCCTGTGTATGTTGGTTAGGCATAACTGACCAGTATGGTTCAGGTTCATAACTAGCTTTCTTACCTTTCAGCACCGAACGATAAGCCACCGCATTTGGGTCCGTCACCGTGGAACCCGTCCGCCAGGCCGCCGAGGTAACGAAGAGGGGGGAAGTAGTCAGGAGAGTCAACAACAGGCGGAACAAACCCGCGTCGCTGCTCAGCCCGATATTCGTCATGAGCGCAACCGCTTGCTGGGCATCCTGCGAATACGTATCTGAGCCTTGCGAAACGAGACTGTCGAAGAAGGTCTTGTAAGAGTCAGGCAGCTCCTTCAGCCCCAGAGCCACTTTCGCAAGGCGCGAGAGAATGCAAGTCCACGCGATGTATGTGCACGCGTAATTGCTGTTCCCCTGGGAGATGACAGTCTGGTGGATCTTCTTCAGATGTTCCGGGGAACTCCAGTAGATATCCGTGTCCGCAGGGTTCGCCGAAATCTCGAGGGCATCAGGTTCGTTCGAGCGTTCGAGCTCTAGTACCTCGACAGTGATCAGGATCCACATGGCTGCACAATCCTGAAGGAGCTGCACGCTCTCCTCGTCGAGCAGGAGCGTCGAGTTTTGTTGCTGCGACCCCAAATGCGTCTGGTACGCGGTCTCGTAGATCTGCGCCACCAGAGGGCCACTGCAAGACGCGTGCCCCCACATCGTCCAAAACAGCACCTCGAGCAGGATCAGTTGCTCCTTCGTGTTCTGCTTCGCCCACATGGCTGCCTGCCTTGGATCCCCGCGCGTATTTTCCGGCATCTCCGCATACGTCTTCTTCGAGTACTCGGCGAGAAGAGTTTGCGCGAACGCAGCGCCGTCCGAGACGATTCGGGGAATGACCTCGTCCGCAATCTCGTGTAGGGGATCAGAAGCACTTTGGACGGCGCGGAATAGAGGGATGAGCGTACGCAAGATGTGTAACCGCTCCGAGTAATAGAACGGGGTAATTGCATCCACCAACTCCTTCACCATCGCAGGGCCTTGGGAAGAGGCCACCGCCTCGGGGATGCCCTCATTGTAGAAGAAAGCGCGAAAGAGGACGAGAGCGTGGACCTGGTCGATGTCGAACCGAGTGCTGATCGCGTGCACGAAGTCCTTGTGTGTGTCCTCCACGCGCAAGACAACTCCGTCGGGGAGAGTCACGGACCCGGACTCTATTTTCTTCTTTGACGCGTCCGACGGCTTCCCATATGGTTCTGAGATGTTCTTGAGCTGGCTGACGCGAGGCTTGATGACTTCCGCGAGCTGCTCGAGCGTGGTCCCCTCGAAGTGTCCGGAGAGCTGGTGGTGGAGAAACTGGTACGTCCTGCGTCCAAGAGGGTCAGAGAGTGTTCCTCGGAGGAAAGAGAGTCTCGCAAGCGTACACATCGATGAGGTTGGAGCGTTTGGAGGATTCGGCGGACATGGTGGTCGTCGCGCGAAACAACGACCTGCGCGCCTTGTTCGACGATGTGCCCGCGCTCGCCACCGTCGCGCGCTAGTTGCTCTTTTGCCACCAACCTTCATCCGCTGTCTCGTCCTCCGCTTCAGCCATGTCGCAGGCGATTGGAAACGTATGTTTGCACACGCTATGTTACCTGTTCAGGCCCTTACTCTTCACATGCATAGACTGCGTTGGCCTACGCCCGCGTTTGGCACCATGTCGACGCCTCGGAACGTGTCCTTGGAAAGCTTGCTGAGCGGATCGCTATTGTTCTCATGGGCAAGCATAAGCCGATATATGACCCCGGAGGTGAGTTTCTGTATGTTTGCTTGCCAATATATGCTGCTCACGAGAGCCCGTGTATTGCAGCGGACTGCGGGGACTACGTCGTCGTAACAAACGCGCGGAACATCAAGGTCACTGGCAAGAAGGCTCAGCAGCTGGTCTACCGGCACCATACCATGTTTCCTGGAGGGCTGAAGGAGATCAAATACAAGGACATGATGCGGAGGAAACCTGATGAGGTGCGTAGCTCCTGCCTCCTATGCTTCCCCCGGTGCCGACCCCGCTATAGATCATTCGTCAAGCAGTCTCTGGCATGCTACCGAAAAACAAGTTGCGCGAGCGTAGGCTAGAGAGACTGCGTATCTTCGCCGACGAAGACATGGGTGTATTCCAGCACAATATCCTGAAGCGTTGGGAAGACGGTACTTTGCCCGCACGGTCACAGTAATCTTGCTTTTAGGTCTATGGTCCGTACATTACTCTGCCTAATATTGACACCCCGTTTTGCCCCGTTCGAGAGTTGTCCTTTTTCCATGCCATGCGGCCCATTGACATGGCAAGATCCAAGGACATCACTACTTTGGAGAGCAGACATGACACACGCAACATGCGAGTCGCAACTGAACGTTTGAACTGCAGCGGTTATGCAATGACCCCCTCCTGCAACTGAACCCAGCGATGAGGACCCTCCAATTGCCCAGCGTCTGGCAATCGTTACCCGCTGCGTTGCGGTATGGTACAGCGCTCTCGACTACGGCGACTCGAAGCAGCAAATATGGCAGACGCACGAGCACGCTCGACAACTCCATCACTTGCAAGAAATGCAAACAGTCCTAATCCTCTCCCTCATCTGTTTCTTCCTCCGACCCGACAGCCTCCGGCTCCGCGATATCATTGCCGCTACCGTCCTCTGATTCGGGTTCGTCTGCTTCCGTCTGCTCGGCCTTCAAGGGACGGCGCATCTCCCTCATGCGCTGCACCTGGCGGGACCTTCTCTCATCCTTGCGCCGATTCCGCTCAATGAGCTCCATCGCTTTCTCCCATTCATCCGGGACATGGGAGTCTAACGAATCTGCAATGTGTTCCTGAAGCAGCATTCCTGTACGAAGTCAGTGTACGCACGGCCGAATGTTGCTGTAGACATACCCAATGCCACCAAAGCGGAGCCGTCAAATATCTTGTACATGTCTTTGTCCATAGGGTGTATGTGTACCCGGCGTTTCTTCTTCTTGCCTGAGCTCTTACCGCCCTTTGCGGGGAACTCTCGATCGACGGCATCGTCGTCGTCTTCACTGGATTCGGTGGTTTCCTCGTCCGAACCTCCGCCGTCTATGTCCACCTTCGTAGCCTCAGAAGACGCCGCGCGACTGGAGCTCGCGGTCGCATTCTCTCTGCGCTTTGCGAGACGGCGTAACTTCCGCTCTTGGCGCGCCTCCCGTGTCGCGTCGTACAGTTGTCCCATGGCGGTATAGTACGAGCTCGCAAAGTGATGAAGACATTTGAGCAGGTCCTGTCTGAAAGCCTTAGTGCCAGAACCCAGACTGCCTGGCAGTACGTACGGAAGACGGAGTCGGTAGCGTTCCTGGGAGGTCTTCTCCTGCTTGCAATGGAATACCCTCTTCGTTTGGGATGTGTACGGATAGGGACTGGCTTCTAGCCTCCAAATAACTCAAGTCTTCATCGAACCGTCGTCGTTTCTGCGCTCTGCGATTGAGCGAAACGTCCTCATCGTCGCTTCCACTCTCGCGTGCACGCTCTTTCCCCTTGTCCTTCGTCGGGGAAGACTGAACATCGTCCGTACCTTCCTCATCCGCCTCCGGCTCTGTGGCATCCCTGCCCTGATCCGGCTCTGATGCACTGCGACGCTGCTTGACCTTCCCTAAGCCGCCTGCGTCCTGCGCTATCCAGTTTCCGCGAGCGTCACGAAGGGCATACTTGGCACGACGCGAGGAGAAATTCGTGTCAGAATTGAGCACACGGCTGCTGTCGCGATGCAGTCGTAGAGCGGCGAGGTCGTGTACTGTACTTCGTCGACGAGGATTCATAGTGGAGATAGCTGCATTGCAGGAGAGTAGCAATGGTGCTAGCAGAGAGGAGGAACGGAGGCCGGACTGGACCCTGACCTCGGCATTACGGCCCCTGTGTAAGTTCGATTGGCCTGAGAGTAGCGGAACCAATGGCTGGAAAGTCGAACCATGAATTGAACCAACCTGGCTCCTGAGAGTTGCATCAGTCTTACGCTTTGCTCAGCGACTGCCCAGTGCCTTCTTTTCCCATCCCCCCATCCCCGGCACTCGCTGGCTTACCTTACTTCCCGCCTCTAGAGTCCCCACTCCCACCCTCTTTTCCGTTGTCTCATTCTTGCCCACCTCAGGGAGTCCGTAGGGACTCTAACCCACTGGAAACATGCCCGAATACGTCTATGCACTGCACGACTTCACTCCGCAAGTCGCCGATGAGATAGAGTTCAAGGTTGGGGACAGGATAGAGGTTATCGAGAAGGACGACCTGTACGGGGATGGCTGGTGGCAGGTGAGTACACGTATACCGAGTTCCAGTGTCAGCTGCGCCGAATAGCAAGAATTGGGGCGGTCGAGGGAAATTGGGTGCCGCTACCCTGCACTGCGTATCGTGTAGTCAAAGCCAGGGGTACTGGAGGGGGCATAGTGAAGCTACGATATCGCTATCCCTGCCAATGGCCTGCCGAGGGCGACTCCATGGCGACCGGGTCTGTGGATGTCTGCAGACGGGCTACGTATACCTGGGATCGCTGTGAGGGACTGTTGTCTGAATGTGAATAGCGAGTAGCCTCCGTGTCCCTCTGCCCTGTCTGTTGCATCTTCTTGCAAGTGCACCGTATTCATACACTTTCCAGGGCCGTAATTCCGCAGGACAAACTGGTCTATTTCCGCAAAGCTACACCTCGCCGACACCTCCTTCGTCGTCCAGCATCTCGTTCCCAGACCAGTCCGCCGCGGAACCATCGCCTAGCGTTCAACCAACTAGCAGCACTCTTCACACTCTGCCAGAGGAACCGGAAACTGTCGCGGGAAATGGCGATTCAAGACAGAGCCCGACCGCGAGCGAGCGCCGACGCAAACCCAGTGAAGGCGATGTCATGATGCGGGCCACGCTGACAGACGTCCAGCGAGCCATCGAACAGCTCGGTCGCAACGATCGTGACGGCACGCGGTCGTTTAGCTTCACGAGCTCTCATGGCGACTACAGTGAACGTTCGGAGACGGAGGCGGAAGATGATCACGACGCTGATGGGGAGGACGAGTTGGGATGGCACAAGGATGCGCGGGCGAAGCTCGCGGAGAGGGCCAAGAGGGAGAACGAGCAGCGCCAGGCGCGGGAGGCAGAAGAGCAGCCGCGCGCCATGATACCCCCAATTGACGTTGAGGTCTCCGACGAGAGCGACGCCGATGACGAAGATTCGCCCGCGAGCCCACGCAGACACCCACAATACCCACGGATCACGGAGGAAGACGAAGATGTAGAGGAGAGCCCCGCGAAGGAGTCACCGGAGGGGAAGAACTCTAACGACAGCATCGTTCCCTCCGAACAGTACCTCGTCCCAGACGAAACTGACCTGCCAACTGCCACTGCGTTGACTTTCCCCGACCCGAGCCCAGTGCCCAGCTCCATGACCTTGTCAACGCCTACCAATCCTCCCGTGGAAATCACTGAGCCAACACCTGCCGAGACCCCAGCGACACCTGAACCTGCACTTGCCGCCGCCCCTGAGCCTGCGCCCGCGACCATCTCTTCACCTGCTCCTGCCTCTGTGCCTATACCCGCGAGTCCCATCGCGCTCGAGACACCTGTTCAACCCATGGCGCCGGTCATCACGCCGACACCTAGCACGATCAAGGTTGCCGAACAACTTCCTTTTGCGTCCCCGTCCACCCTCCCGTCACCCACGGCGTCATCTACAGGGTCGTATGCTGTCAGCAGCACGGCCGGTATCCAACATACTCTCACTCCCGCCACCACTGCGGCGTCGCTTTCTACGCCACAGCAGAGCGGTACCAACACTCCTGATCTCGCGAAGAAGCCCACCAACCATCCGTCCGAATGGGGCGTGGATGAGGTTGTCGAGTGGTTGAAGTCGAAAGGATTCGACCAGGGCGTGTGCGACAAGTTCATCGGTGGGTATTGACTGTGTTGTGCATCGCCTGTTTGCTCAATCTGACTGACCATTTCCAGAGCAAGAGATCACCGGTGATGTTCTCCTTGAACTCAATGCTGAGATCATGAAGTCCGAAATTGGTATCGCAGCGTTCGGCAAGCGCGTCCGCATCGTCAACGCCATTGCCGAGCTGCGCCGTCCACCCTCCATCGAGGAGGCGGAACCCCACCCGGCTCCTATGCTTACGCCCAGGTCCTTGACGCACTCCTTCCAATATCCCGGTTCCCACCATTCTCACCCCTCTCACTCGCACTCTCACTCGATACAGAGCTCCGCTCATCAGAGTTTCAACGGCTCACCGTTTGGACCGCCGTCTCCATCTGTTGCGAACGGTATGGGCTCTGCGGGCCTTGGTTCCATCACTAGTCCGGAGAGCCCTCCACACACGGGAGACCTCCCGTCGCCCATGTCCCGCAATGGGTGGCGAGCTTCCGATCCGGGTTCGATCCATGGCAGCATGGTCAACTTGGATGAAGATACCCGTGGTCGCACGTTGGCGGGTCTCGGCCTCGGCCTTCCCGGACCCAAGGGCACGGTGCGTCATCTAGGTTCGCTGATCGTGTATCACTCGCAGGTGGCTGACGTACTGCGCATCTCCATAGAAGGGTCGTCCGTCGCAGCTTGTTCTGTCGCCAAGTGATAGTGCCCTGGGAGAGACGGTTGCGGCCATTCAGGACAGGGAGAGGACGTCAGAATCTATCAAGGATGAAAGGGCTGTCATGAGTGAGGTATGTATATCTTTCATCATTCGTATTACCCCATCGCTGACCGTCCTTGTGTAGTCTGAGAGTGTTAGAGGCAAAGATCCCAAGAGTAGGCGCCGGCTGTTCGGCCGCTCTACGGACTCCAGCTCGCTCAAGGACAAGGACACCGCGAGTAATCACTCCGCCGGCACCCCTCTCAACTCTCCACCACCCTCTGCGTCTCCCGTGGACGATTCCGTGCCTGTCAGGCGCCGCAGCAAGGGTGCCAGGAGTATCGATGAGCGGAAACCAGACCGGCTCAGCCTCTTCGGATCCTCTTTCACCGGAACCCTTGGGAAACACCGCAAGCCTGCTCCCAAGCTGTCAAAGTATGTCTCCTCTGTTCCCTGTATTAATGGTTGCGATTGACCGTGTGATGCCCTTTAGCCTCGGTGAGAAGGTCGAGAGTAGCGACAAGCACCACCTGGGCACGTTCTCCAGGCTGCGCGAGAAGCGTTCGTCAAGTAGGCCTGGTACTTCCGATGGGACGGTCAGGCACCCCGCTGACAAGGAGAAGGAGAAGGAGAAGAGCAAGCCCAAGGACGCATCCGAGAAGGAGAAAGACAAGAAGGATCGCACAGTCTCTCTCTCGCCGTCCAAGGAGCGTGACCCAGCGCTCTTGCGCAAGCGGACTTCTTCCACCTCCGACCACCCCACTCGAGCAACCTTGCCTGCGGCGCAGGCAGCAGCAGGCCCGAACCTCAAAGCTGGTCAGAGTATTCTTGAACAAATCGGGACGCCCGATCACAATGGCTGGTTGCGTAAGAAGGGTGAACGGTATAACAGCTGGAAGCTGCGCTACTTTGTCCTCAAGGGTCCGCACTTGTATTGGCTCCGGAGCAACAGCAAATCGGTAGGTGTCAATTCTCCACGCTGGCGGCGTTCTTGGCGTTCTTGCGCTGATCGATGGATGCGTCTGTGCTCCGCAGGAGACGAAGATCAAGGGCTACCTCAACATCGTTGGCTACAAGGTCATGGCCGATGAAAATGCGGACCCGGGACGATATGGCTTCCGGATCGTGCATGACAACGATAAGCCGCACTCCTTCAGTTCGGACGAGCAACTGGTGGTTCGTGAATGGATGAAGGCTCTCATGAAGGCGACCATCACGAGGGATTACACGAGTAAGCTTTGCATCCCACTCCCCTGACTACAATCTCTCACAGTCTACCGCAGACCCGGTCATGTCGTCGTGCAATATTCCCACCATTCCCTTGACCGTGGCGCAGGCGATGAATCCCGCACCAAGACCGCCTTCACCGACCGCACGCGAAGCCACGCAGAAGGCCCTGCGCAGAGAGAACCCGCACCAGCTGTCCAGTCGAGACGCGCAGGTGCTCCTCATGGGCATGCCCAACAAGAATCAGAATGGCGAGCGTGCTAGGCTCGAGTCCTTCTTCACCAACGACACAGTCTCAACCAACGAACCTGAGTCGCCTGTCGCAGCGAAGAAGGCCGTGTCTCCTAAGAGCCCTGCCCCTCCGCGTCCCTCGCGGGAGTTACGTCGCATCAGCACTGCTGCTTCTCAGCAAACCACCGGTGAACATGTAGGCTTATTCAAGCTCAACTTGCAGCCCTGCGTTATCTGAACTTTGTTTTCTTCTCTCCACCCTTCTTTCTTCCCATACGCCGCTACCCTTGTACACGCGCGTTGCCGCTCCCTCGGAACGATTGCTCTAGGACGCCCCAGTTGATGCCAGTCTGATAGAATGGGCAAACTCCCACCTTCCAAGAAATCTGAGAATCAAGGATACCGCCGGGCCGTTGTGCGGAGGTCTCGCGCTTCTCCGCTTAGCCGAAGATATCAAAGGCAAACCATCGTCCCCGCCGGTACCGGACGCTGCCTTTCCCTCAAGCCCCAACGACGACAAGCTGGACGGTCTCTTCCGGCTGTTCGACTTCCTCTTGGATAACGACGTGAAGATGGGCACCGTGAGTATCAACGACATCCGGCAGGGCAAGCGCGAGAAGATCATCCAGCTTCTCCGGGCGCTGAAGGCATGGGAGGAGCGGCGGAAGGCGATTGCGGAGTCGGTGGGAAGGGGTGCTGTCGCCGCAGGTCCATTCATGGGGATGGCAGGTCCTCTGAACTACTCGGTAATTTAATTCATCTGTCCTCTCTTTTGGGTGGCTTGGAAACGGCAGCGGTTCTGCATGCATCACGCCATATGTACATAGATCTACGTATGTACGGGTTTCGGACTAGGTCTCTCTTTCTCTGGCATCAGCACTGTCTACCTCACGCTCTCTTTCTGCATCCTGCTCTTACCACATAATTATTGTCCGGACAATCCCATAGCTTGCGAGCTCGACAAAGTGACACTGAAATTTGCTTCATTTCATTTGTCATATGGTGCGTAGTAAGCAAATAATAAGCCATCGATGACGCGGCAAAAGAGCTGTAATGCGCGCGCCGGCGGTGTCACGTTTCCTTGCATCTCTCGGTCTTCTTCTTCCTTCCTTTGCCTGTAAAATGAGCTTGGACATCCAGGCGGTCGAAAAGGCTCTGCTCACAGGGAAGTGGAACGACAAGCTCGAGTCCACACCCGTCTCGCGGATAGCGCGGAACGTGGTAAATGGCGATTTTAGCGATCTCAAGACGTCACCCAGCCGAGATCTATTCGCGGTAACACAATCTAACCACGACAACTTCCTTGACCGCCCGCTCGCCGAATGGTTCACTTCCTCCCGAATATCTGCAGGTGTCTCGCCGGAGGACGAGCTGCTGCGACTTTGCTGCGCGGTCTCGTGCCTACATGCCTTCATACAGGCTAACTGGACGGGACCCGAACTCGACATCAAGCCGCTCGAGGTTCTCGCTCTCACCCCTGAGCTATCCCAGCTGGTCAGCGAGGATCTGCTACATCAAAAGGCGGTCTCAGAACTCGCATACAGCGGCGAACCTGCCTACCACCTCGCCAAATTCCCGATCTTCCTCCAGCTCGCCCGCATTCTCCTCGACACTCCCTTCCAGCACTGCCAGTCCGCTCCCTGGTGGCAGCTTCGCACATGGCGGATCCACGAGCAGCTTCTGGACGAGCCAGTCCCAGTCCCGCCCGCCGTGTTCTCCACCGCCGCGCACCTCCTGGAGACTTTTGCCACCGAGCCAGATGTCGCCGGGAGACTATTGTTGGAGCAGGGCTTACTCGAACACTACGTAGGCCATGACAAATCGGCAGCAGACTATTTCGTACGCGCCGCCCGCGCAACACACCTCGAGTACGAGCTCACTGGTGCACCGGGCAAGCGCACCAAGTTCCAGGAGCACGACATCGCTCAGCTCATCCTTCTAGCCGAGTCCCGCGTCCGTGGAGATGGCTCGGACCCTACTCAGCCCGAGGATGTTGCCCACAGGACGAGCTCCAGCCCGGCCGCCACCACCAACACCGAAACAGAGACCAACTTGTCCATCGCCGCGGCTAGCACGAACGGGTCCACACCGGCAATCCCTGAAACGCTTGCTCTTAACGACGACACACTACTAGAGCAGACGGCGTTCACGTCTTCATCAGCATCCGTCCCAGCAGCAGGCGCGCCCGGCTCACGGCTCGGCCACATCGACCCTGCGTCACAGCCCGCACTGCACCCGCTCGACCAATCCATCCTGCTCGCCCTCTGCCTCAACGTCAAGAACACGTCACCCGCGAACGGCCTGACGGCCGAGCAGATGGCGCCGTACGTCGCCCGCGTCGTCTCGCACCCGCGCAACTGGTCCGTGCACACGATGGCGCTCCTCCTGCGCTCCCGGCTCGAGTCGAGCCGCACGCGCACCGTCGAGCGGGCCGTGCTGCAGCTGCAGGCCCTCGTCGACCAGATGCCCACCGCGGACTCGACCGTCGCGGAGCGGCTGCTGTACATCCACGAGATCCTGCTCCCGAGCCGGTGGGAGATGGAGAAGGAGCTCGCGCTGCGCTACCTCACCCTGGGCGTCGTCAAGTCCGCGCTGGAGATATTCGAGCGGCTCGAGATGTGGGAGGAAGCGGTTAAGTGCTGGGCGAGCATGGAGCGGGCGGACAAGGGCGTCGCCGTCGTCCGCGACCTTCTCGAGGGGCGCAAGGCCGAGGCCGACGCGGTTATCCTCCAGGGCAAGGCTATTTCCGACAAACGGCGCACTGCCCTCGACGCCACCCGGGAGGCGAAGCTCTGGTGTCTGCTTGGAGACCTGGAGCCTGAGCACGCCCTCGAGCACTACACCCGGGCCTGGGAGGTGTCGAAGGAGTCATCTGGGCGGGCGATGCGGTCCTTGGGTGGGTACTACTTTGCACGGGGCAAGTATCCCGAGGCGATCACCTGCCTGCGGCGGGCGGTGGCGATCAACCCGCTCCTGGCGCGGTCCTGGTTCGTGCTCGGGTGCGCGTGCATCCGGGTTGAGGACTGGGATGGGGCCCGGGAGGCCTTTGTGCGGTGTGTGACGATTGACGACGAAGACGGCGAGAGCTGGAACAACCTAGCGAGCGTGTACATGCGGATGGGCGAGGCGGGGAAGAAGGTTGCCCTAGACGATGGCGAGGAAGAAGAACGCGCTGCACAGGTGAGTCCCGAGGCTTCCCTTCCATTCCAACGCACACATGTGCTCCATCTGCCGTCTGTGGCACGCCGTCCTCCCGACGGTGCCACGGAACACCCGCGGAGTTGCGGAGGCTGACGAGACGGACTCCCGCAGGCTGAGAATGCCGCGCAGCGCGAAGGCGCAACGAAGCAGCGCATTCCATTCCAAAACAAGCTTCTGGCCTTCCGTGCGCTCAAGCAGGGGCTCAAGTTCAGCTACGACAACTGGCGGATGTGGAACAACTACATGATTGTCGCCCTCGACGTCGGCGAGCTCTCCGAGGCGTGCCGCGCCCTCGCCCGGGTCGTCGAGGAGCGCGCGGCGAAGGACGGGGCGGCGTGCGTCGACGAGGACGTGCTCGACAAGCTCGTCGACGCCGTCACACGTGCACGGGCAGGTGCCAGCGAGGACGCTGCTGCGGATGCCGAGCAGACGACCGGGGCGGCTCAGACGGCCGGCCTCGACCGTCGAGTTGAGGACCTCTTCGAGCGTACGATTCTCCCGCGGGTCTCCTCTCCGCGGATCTTCCGGGCCCGCGCACGGCTTCTTACGGCGGAGGGCAAGTACGGCGACGCACTGAACGCTTACTTGGACGCGTACCGGGCGGGCACGGCGGGGACGATGGAGAAGGGCGAGACGGACGTGGAGAAATGGCGCCAAGCGGTGGGCGAGGTGGAGGACATTGTGGACGTCCTGCGGAACTTCGGGCCGCGGGTCGAGGGGTTCAACTGGAAGCTGCAGGCGCGCAGCATCGTGCGGACGTTCATGGGGCGGACGAAGGACTTTGAGGACGAGCCGGAGTGGGCCCGCTTGGTTGCGCTGCAGGAGGAGATCAGGAAGGAAGAGTGAAAGGGACGGGCCTACTGCAGGCGCGGAAGCGGTGGTACGTGCGAACCCGTAGAGCGTCGAATTCAGGCCGATGAGCTGAGGTCGGCAGGGCCCTTCTAGGACGCCCTCAAGGTAGTAAAGTTTGTGATGTTAGGCGCGGAAGAGGTCGAGAAGACGCAGAAGTCAATGCAGATGATGTATCACCACAGGGCGTAGCTAGGCTAGTCAGTTGAGCTCATCGATAGAGCGGCACACCAGATCGAAGAGGGCTCTTCATATGCCAGATATGCATTCGGGAGCAAGCGAGTACGTGATAGTCGTGGACATAAGCGAAGGATGCAGGAAAGGACGTCTAATGGAGCAGATGGTTACTCCCAATTCGACACTATTGCAATGCGGTTCAGGGTCAGCGTGGTCACGATCTCGGTCACTATAAGCAACGCGGCAGGCTTCAGGGTCAATCTTGCGGCAAAGGGGTCTGTTAGCTGGCTGGTCTCCCATAGTGCGATCGTGTTCCCCTTGCTGTCTATGCACTATAGTACATCCGTTAGTACGTTGCAAGTCCTACCACGGGGATGCGCACCTCTAACCGCTGGGGAGAGTGAATCCGCCACTTGTATTCTTTGCAGTTCTGCGCAAAGAAGTACCGTGATCTGCGGTTCGGAGGGAGAGCGGTGAGTGGAGAGGGGACGGGGACCAAAGTATGGATACTCACGAGCTGTTCTCCTTCTTCCGATGTCGAGCCTGCGCCATTGTCTGGTACGTGCTGTTCCCGTATATGAAGTGGCCGGGACTTCGGTTGGGCCCGAAGTAGAAGTAGGAATTGGAGGGACCCATAATTTCTGGGTGCTGCTGTGCCCAAGGTGCCTCACGGGCGACCTTCATAATGAGGTTTGGGTTCTCGTCGACCTGTGCACGGACAGACGGTCACGCGGGAGTGCGGAAGGGGTGGAGCGTAGAGGTATACCATTGTGCTAGAGAACAACCGTGCCAGATTAGCAGGAGACGGCGGGGCGGAGGAAGCCGAGGGGGACGAGGAGGACGCACACGGTGAAGGCGAGGCGGTTCTCGAGGTCCTCAAAGCGGGCATTCCACGGGTCTGAGGAGAACTGGAGGAGGACGTAGGAGGACGCCATGCAGAGTGTCGGGGGAAGGCGATAAGACGGGGAGCTGCCGTTCCTGCGCCATGATTGTAATGAGCAGACGAGGACTAACACGGCGGCCCACGCCAGCCCCCTTGGACGATCGCGTCCCCCACAGCCATCGTCCCCACGTGTCGCCCACGAGGTCTGCCACGCGCCGGAACCTGCATCGATCGGAAGCACGCCCTCCGCTCGCCTCCCGCTTCGCTGCTTCTCCAGCTTCTTCGCAACACCGCAAACATTTCCTCACTAAACCCCGCTCCGTGCGTTCGCCACGGCCGCTCGGTCATCTATGCACTCGCCGCATCCTCCCCGAATCACCATGCAGCAGCCCCATCGGACCACAGCATGAGAGTTTGAGCATCAGATTGTGGCGAACTCGCGAACCCAGGCGACCCAGCTCTCACATCACCAACATACTTCGCGCGCGCACGTTGCGTGTTCCGGCGGCCATGGCGACTACGCTGCATGCGACCTTGCTACGCCTGACTGAGATCTGATCTCACAATTCATTATGTATGCACGTCGTCGGTCCGCCATAGATCGCCGCGCCATCCTGCCCCGTCCTCTAAGTAAGTATCCGGCCCGCCCGCACGCACCTGGATACGTGACGTCCGACCTCGTCGCGGGGTTGAGGTACATGTGCTGGTATCGGTGGTCCGTCGGAAGCGTTGGGCGAGGATCACGTTCCGTGCAGAATCGCCGCCGCCTCCCGCTCGATCCTTGTGGCGGAAAGGGAGTTGAACCTGCTCGGGATGCCTCCCGACTTGAGCCCGTTCGGTTACGGAACGAGACGCTGAAGAAGCACAGCGGCCAGCGCGAGTCGTAGCTAAGCATGATCATGGGTATCTTGAGCGGCGATACGTTGGAGGTCTTCCAATCGGCCTCAATTTGTAGTCCCCCAATTGTGTCCTGGCAATATGCATGCAGCTCAGAGTTTACAGCTTGAACTCACCGAAAACCTCTGAGACACAACCCAACACATATAACTCAGTTGATCGGACGACACCGGCTTCGATTTCCTGCGTCAAGCCGCGCAGGCCACTCTGATGGGGTGGATTAAGGAGCAAGTGTTCGAGCGCAGCGAGCTGCAGCACGTTATCAATCACATTGGAACGCCGCCTAGGATGGAAGCACGTACCTCCCGTCCTCACCACCATCTTCGAGTCGCCCCTGCAACATAATGACACGATGCGAACGGGCTTCCAACGAAGACGAACAGATCCTATACAGTGCTGGAAGCTTCTCTCTACCACAGGGTGACTGCAACTGAGATCCCACCGCCAGGGCCCGCCACATCGAAGTCTACGTGAGCGTCCGACCGCTGGTATGCTCAGTACCCCAAAGCCCACGCTCCCGCCGCGTGGCATAGAATTCCCGACTTGACGCGGATCAGTTCTAGGCTAACCACAGGGTCCTGCGGCGCCGACCTCCTGACGCAACGTGGACAGAAGCGTAGCACTGAAGGGTCACTGGCGGCGAACGCTGCGCGCGAAGTCGTCAGCATCAAGGGCGGCCCTTAACATCTTCGAGAACTATACCGAGTGTCTAGGCGCATCCTTGGCATCTTCCGCACCTCACACCGCTGGAGGCTGAGCGCACAACATCACGATGCGCCGTACACGTCTCTTCTGCCCTTCTTCCAACAGTCCGTGGCGGCGTCGATGCATTTTGAGAGCACGTCATCCCCACCCACGATTCCCAGTCCGAGCTGCATGACTGAAGTCAAGCCCCCGTTCTCGTCCACGACAACCGAGACGGTCGTGTCAAGCAGCGGCTCCTCGAACGATGTCGGGTCCGCGAGTATATAAGTCCTGGTTATCCGGACCGTGGTCAAGGAGAGCGGAAACGCAGGTTCGGGGCAGGACTTACCCATCGAAGATTCCGAACGAGTAGGACGTGGGTAGCCGACCGATCTGGAGGGGCTCCCTGATCTTGCGCGAGCATACTGTCCGGTGCCTATCTTCGTCGTATGTCGCCTTCGGCAGCCTCGCTGCATGCCCGGTCAAACGTCTAAGTCAGCAGAAATGAAGCGACTGTGAGGATGGTACGGACTGTTCTTCAGCGCCGCGACCATCGCAAGAAGAGTCGCGTCGAACGCATTGCCGTCGTAGTTGATGCACGTCGCGTCCACATAGAGCACCCACACGGCCTTGCCAGGCTCGATGCACAGCGAAGATGTGGGCAATACGCCTGATCTGCGCGTTCGGATGGGTTCACTTCTGAGGGGGGACAAGAAGGGAAGGCACTGGCAACTCACGAAACAAAAACTTCATTCAGCCTGTCCGAGAGAACCTGCGCTTCGTCTGTCGGAGGTCCGGGCTTGAACTTTGGGGAGCATATCGCGGGCAGGTCAAGGTTGGGCACTGTCGAAGACGAGAGCGGGTTCGACGGGACGGACACTTTGCACGTGGAGACTGACAGATGGACGCACCCAAAAAGCCCTCGTTCGGACGATCCAGCTCAGGCTCCGCAATCTCTGCCTTCACCCCACACACGACCGTTGTCGATCCCAGCCTCACAAGCGCAGATCCGTCCGCGGTAGATATCGAACCTTCGCAAAGGGAGAGGAGCGCCGTCAATTCTCCGCCGCACCCTCCCAAACACAACCGCGAGACGGGAGCACGCACCCACGTTGACCGAGATGTCTCTCCATTCACCAAAGTCCCGCCCGTCTGGCCGTACGTTCTCCGCGAGGAACCGCTCGAGGTAGGTTCTGGGGTGCAGACGTTGGAAGGTGAGCGCCTTGAGCGCGTCCTGCTCCGCCGAATTCGAGCCCGACGGTGTAGCAGACGCAACAGCAGCCATTGCAAAGTCCCAAAAATATCACAGAAAGCAAAGGCGTCGAAAAGCGAGAGCAGCAAGCACAGATTCAGGCGCACAGATGACGGTGGAAGACAAAGTCTGACACTGACAGGCGCGGGAGGTGGGCGTGATCGCGTCCTGCTCGCGTGGGCCGCGGCCACACATGCACACCTCGCCTTACGCGACAAGATTGAGGTGAGATAAATTGCACGGGCAAACGAAGGCACACGAGATGGACATCCATAGCAATCTATCCTGAACGAGTTGTGGGTCCAGCTGTTCCGCACCCTCGGGCCTCGGTCCCGCCATATGCATGCACGCTGCGTGTGCGGCAGAGCAGCCGTGGGCGCGCGAAGCCGCACCTGCCCCCCGACGCGGACGCCCGCAGGTGCTGCTGCTGGTCGTGTAGTCGTGTTTTCTGCGTCTCCGCCCATTAAGTGTACATGTATACCGTGTTCCTGCAGCCGCACGAGCCCGCCTATGACTTCTTTCTAACCGCCCCGTCTCCTCCTCCCCGACCGCATCCGAGCTTTCCGCGAGCCCGGCCCGATGTTCATGTCTATGCACCGACGATCCCTTTTAGCACGGCGTACTCCGCGTTGATGATGCTGCTCGTCGCAGCCCCGATCGCGACGTTGTTTCCGAGCACGACGAACTTGATGTCCAACACCCTGCACTGCCGTACCCGCCCCACGCACACGCCCGCACCGGCCTGGTAGTCCCTGTCCAGTCGTGGCTGCGGGCGGTCGGGCTCCTCGTGCACGAACACCGTGTGCCTTGGCGCGGACGGGCAGCCGATCGTGTACGCCTCGGAGGTGTACGCCTGGAGCGCCTCGCGGACCTGCTGCGGGCTCGGTGGCGGCCGGCGCGCGAACCGGACGGAGACGCACTCGGTGTGGCCCTCGATGACCGGCACGCGGTTGCACGACGCGGAGATGCGCAGGGGCTGCTTCGTGTGCATGTCGAACGCCTTGAGGCCGTCGTCGCCCTGCGTGAGCCCGCCGAGGATCTTGAGCGTTTCCCACTCTATCTTCTCCTCCTCCCCGCTGATGTACGGCACGATGTTGTCGACGATGTCGAGCGAGGGCACCCCCGGGTAGCCTGCGCCCGAGATGGCCTGCATCGTCGTGATGATGCACGACTCGATCGGCCCGAAGGCGCGCTCGAGCGCCGCGAGGGGGATCACCACTGCCGTCGTGGAACAGTTCGCATTCGTGACGATGAAGCCCTTCTTGAGCGCAGGCGAGTGCAGGCGCTGTTGTTGTGGGATCATGGAGAAGTGGGACGTGTTCACGAGCGGGACGATGAGGGGCACATGGGGATCTCGTCTGAAGTTCTTCGCGTTCGAGAAGACGGCGAGCTCAGCCAGCCTGAAGGCCTGCTCTGGATACGTCCAGTGTCAATCGGGAAGGACATGTGCTGTCAGAGGATAACGCACCGATATCGCCCGCCACATCGGCGTCCAGCCCGGAGAAAACTATCGCACACTCCTTGAAATGCTCCGGGAGGCACTCCTGGACTACCATATCCCGCACTGCGCTCGGAATGGGTTGTGTTTGCTTCCAGTTGACCGCTTTGGAGTACGGCTTTCCAGCCGATCGTGCAGATGCACCGAGAGCATGGATCACGAAGAAGGAATGCTGGGCCAGGAGAGCGATGAAGCGTTGGCCGACGGTGCCTGTCGCTCCGAGGACGCCGACCTTGACTTCTTTCGTGTTGGTCATGTTGACGAGGATAATGGGCAGTGGTCCTCCAGGATGGAGGAAAAGGAGAATGACTCCGAATCCGAGCGGCGAGAAGGCAAGGAGTGTCGGCGGGCTATCCGACGGGGAGTAAGCAGGCTTCCGGTTCAATCCCGCATAATACCGAGCTTTACATCTTTACTTACTCCCGCTAACATTTCCCTATTTTCATAATCTTACTCGACCTACTTGGGCTAATGAGACTGAGACTACTTACTTGAGCCACTATGTAAGTAATCCCTTGGTACTTATCGACTGGTTGAAGTGAATCTGGCACATCACTAGTGGCGCTTCGTTCCTCCTCCTCCTCCTCCTCACCATCGACTGCCATGTCGGCGGCAGCTACGCCAGAGGCCGCCGCACAACTTCTGTTCCCGCCCAATGTGCAATACAACAACTCCAGGCTATACACAGTGAAATTCCTCTCCTCCTGCTTCGCCGGCGCGGTGGCAGGCGTCCTGGGCCTGGAGAACACGCTCGGCTTCGCACTCTTCGCCTTCTCGACTCTGCTCACGTCCTCCTGCCTCTACCTCAAGTGCAAGGGCCGGCCTGCGAAGTTTGTCTCTGGAGGCTGGTGGGAGCTCGTGAACCCGGGACAGGAGAATATATTCTCGTTCGTGCTGGTGTGACGCTGTTCTATGGTACGCACCATCCCGCTTGCCTCCGTCTTCTGCTGTTCTTGATGCCACCTCACCATGTGTTGGGCGGGGCTGTACACAGGTATTGTACACGGTAAGCTCACCGCCGTATGTGATGGGGCCTATCAGGCGGGTACTGACGAGACGGTGTTCTGTTCGTAGTCTACGATTGAATCATGCGTGGTAGGATGGGCGGCGGACGCGCTGGACTTCTTTCGGGGTGTGTCTGCGTTCTGTTCGAACGTCCGACGCCGCTGGCGAGCGAACGTGGCAACTGGTGAGCAGATGATCAACCCGTTCGTTAGGTACGCACGCGCTGAACATGACGTTGTAGGCGCGAGGAGAAGCATCGTATTTGGTTGGCCCGGAGGGTGCGGCGCGTCCTCAGTTCTCCGTCATTCCCCCCACGGACAACGCACCCAACGCGCTCACTGCGAACCCAACTTGCGTAGCTGATCTCACGTGTTAGAATCTTTGCCGTTACGCAGGGATTGTCCTCGGGGTCCCCAGGGTCGAGCATACGCGAGCAGGAGCTAGATACCTCATATTTCATTCATCATCCTGCAGGCATACTTGGATGTTATGGCCTCCGCCCTGCCTTCGCTCATCCAGGTCTATGGCGTTACGAGGACGTACCCCGAAAGAGATCCTACAGAGCGAGAGGAGTATCGACCGACCGCACGTGTCATGGATGATTCCTGTCGGTATCACTCACTGGATCCAACGTATCGCCACCCAAAGTATGCTCAGCAACAATTCATGAAGTGCGACGGCCACCAGTCTACGGCCGCGCATCTCACGTCGTGCCCCTTCATCGTATGGTTCAGAAAGTTGTCACACCAATGGTGGTACTTCAGCTTGCATCGATTCCCCACAACCGACGACGAAATCAGACGCAAGCAAACAATTGCGCGATGTGATGTTCATGTTCAAAGATGAGTGCTATTTGCTACAGATGCGTGGTTGTACAATGCATGATTACCAGTCAGCTCTATGATACTTCGACGTCAACGCCATCCTTCTGCAGCACGAGTCCGATGAACGCTCAAATGGCCGGCAGCGTCCAGCACCTGTCGGCACTGGCTCCTGCCTATGCACGAAGCTTGATCCTCTTCATGCCCTCTACGAGCCGCGACACGGAGCCCCTGCGCTTCTTCCCCGACTTGTCCGTCCTCAGCTCCGCCAAGCGGGACGTCGCAGAGGCGATGTCGCACTCTTGCGACGGCTGCACCCCGCGTGGCGACGCATCCAGTGCGAGCTCGGGGATGATGGTGGCTGGGTCCGTGGCGTACGTCTCCGGGGTAACCGGCCCATCGCTCTCGCTCCCGCTCTCGTCGATGTTGTCCGACGAGGCCTCTGGCGACGACCCGAAGGCCGGCGGACCGCTCATCGACCAGGCGTCGTCGAGCTCCGAGCCATCGCTGATGTCCGAGCTCGCGTCATCGTTGACGAACGTGCTGATCGTGCCGGCGAGCGTCGCGGAGGCGGCAGCGGTGAGGGCGTCGGGCGACATGCTCAGGAAGTTGGTCGGGAGCGGCGAGGTGGGCGCAATGGGCTCCAGCGCCCAGCCCTCGCCGCGCGCCTCCGTGATGTCGACCTCGTGCAGAGACGCGATGCGCGGTGGGCGGGCAGGGGCCGCCTGAGTCGCGACGTTGCGTGTACTCTGTGTCTTGAGCGCCGCTGCCGTCGCGCTCTTGACGGACGCCGACGAGGACGGGGCGTCGGAGTCGGGGTAGAACGTCTTCAGCGCAAGGATGGCCTCTCGGAGCTCGGGGATGGTAATGCGGTTCTTGGGCTCGAGCTCGAAGATGCGGCTGAGGATGGCGGCGGCCTCGAGGGAGATGGGGAGGTGCCGGACGAGCCATGCGGGGCCCCTACGGAGGTAGATCCGGAAGCCGGTGTCTTCGTTCGGGGAGGCGACGTGCCAGGGATTCCGACCGGTGATGAGGTTGCACAGGATGGTGCCGAGGGCCCACACGTCGGACGGGCCCGTGGCATATGGCTTCTTCTCATGGAAGACCCCAAGGCACTCTGCGGATATGGCATACTGGTCAATACACGTTGCGGTACCGGGACGGAAACATGTGCTTACCAGGACTCATGTAGAAGGACGATCCGCATCCGAAGTTGGAGCTGCGCTTGCTGCGGGTCGACAGCCCGAAGTCGGCGAGGTATACGCGCTTGAAGTCCTGCGAGCAGAGGATGTTCTCGGGCTTCAAGTCGCGGTGGTACACGCCCTTCGCATGGCACGCCTCGACGGCGTCCATGATTTGGAGGAAGGTGCGCTTGACGGCGGGAGTGTTGTGCACGTACGTGTCGGTCCCCATGATCGCGGTGAAGAGGTCTCCGCCGGTACAGAGGTCGAGCACGATGAAGGTATAGAACTCCTCCTCCATCACCGCGTGGAGTTTGACGACGCCCGGGACATCCGAGACGAGGGCATGGTTCGCGAGCTCACGCTGCTGGAGGCGAGCGTAGTCGGAGCCCTCGGGATGGCGCAGGAGACACTTGACGGCGTAGTACCGCGCACCCTTGGGCTGTGGCGAGATGTCCTGGGCGATATAGACGACGCCGTACGCGCCATTGCCCAGTTTCTCGATCAGACGGAGGTGGAAGTCGCCACGGGAGATAACGAAGCCTGCGAAGTCGGGCAGAATCGCGCTCATCTGCACCATGGCGGGCGAGGGGCGGTGTGATGAGTGTGACGAATAATGCGGCGCAGAGTGCACGAGAGGAAGAGCTGTCGAAGTCTTCAAGGTGTGAGGTGGGACTACGGGGACGCAGGGCGTCGAGCTATATGCCCTCTCGGGTCGGATGTGGCAGTAGGATCGAGACCGACATGGCGAGTGCTGGGTATGCTTATGAGGAAGGCGGAGTCCGTGTCCCGCGCACTGTGCGGTGGGTCGCACCAGCTTAGTGTGCAGCCTAAGGCTGGCTAAGGTCTGCGGAAGGGATTAGAGTCATGACCAAGCGCGTATGTCGTGCGCATTCCTCGGCATCGCTGATCCCGACGCGGGCGGGATCGAGATCGCCCTGCCCATGATGCCCGGGCAGACGCTGGCTGCCGCGGATGTGGCTGTGCCCCTGTGGATGCGGCTCCCCGATGCGCCCCCGTACACGCTCGATGGTGCGACGAGTGCGGCAACTGGACCACCCTCCTCAAAGTACTGCAGCGGCGCGCGCGTTGGTCCCGCCCGTCCAGGGCCATATTCGAATCTGAACGCGATTGAGAAATGGCCCGGTCGGGATGACTAAGGCACGGTTGGAAATACTGTCCAGTCCTGCTTACCTGATCCGGCTGGCGACGTGTCCCTCAGGCTGCGGCGTACCAGTACTGCTATGACTAGTGTCTCATACAAGGAAGCTGCGGCCCGCGGCAGTTTGTACCGGGGTGGTATGTCAGCGTGTACTAATACGAACGCACACTGTGCCGCGCGGTTGATACGTTGAACACCGAGATGATGATGCTTGCATGCTTGTGGGAGATCGACAGAGGTCGTTCCGCGCAACGGTACTGCTTGAAGGTATGTTTGGGGCAACGAGTTCAATATTGATATACACGCAAACGCGAAACCAGAACACGACTAGTACCCGGTCGGAAGATCTGTCTAGCCATCCGTCAGTCCTCGATCTCGGATGCATGGTGTGTCAACTCACCTCTATGATATACACCGCTGGGGTATTTTGAACCTCTACTTCCGCAAGAAAGTCTCGATCTCTGGCTTGATGCTCTTCAACATGTCCTCAGTCACTGCGTTTTGAGGGCTCCTAGTTAACATTCGAGCTCCGATCAACAGATGATAACTGGTGGCGTAGTCCTGTATAGTCAAACCTGAATTGTCCCCCGGGTCGACTTCTGAATGCTGGTGAGGGGATGTTACCTGTAAGAGTACTTGAGTCTCAGCTAGCTGAGGCAGCTGAGATCGGTTGCGGAAGGTTGCAGCTACTCGAACCGGGTTCGAGTAGGCCGCCAACTCGCTACGTGTACTAGGTTGTGATGCATGTGACCTGTTCGGACGGTAGCGCCTACTAGCGTGTAGTAGAGGATATTTTCCTCTGGAATCACTGGTCTACAACAGCGTGCAACTACCTGCTTTCTCCTGAGACACTCGCACTTCCACTAACCGGGGTCAAAACGCAGTGAGTGGTGTACTTCGGCTTCCAGCCGAGCGCACGCGCACGGCTCGCCTTGATGCGACAGTTCGAGCCCCAGACGTACGCGAAGTCCAGGCTGGGGAAGTACTTGAGGAGCTCCTCCTGGGTGAACGTGGTTGGCTCGGGGTTGGAGGCGATGCCGAGCTCGACAAGGGCCTGGCCGACAGCCTTGCCGAGCTGGTACCAGGTGTACTCGCCGTTCTCCCCGTTGTAGTAGCCGTTCCAGCCGTGTCCGGGACCGTCGGGGTTCTTGCGAATGGCGTCGAAGAGCGTGATGTACAGCTCGGCCGCTGCAGAGCATCGATGGTGAGTGGGGTGCACTTTGAGTATGCATGCGGTAGCGGTAGTGGGGTAACTCACTGTCGTCGACGTGGATGTTCGGCCAGATCGCCTTGCCCTCTCCGACCATGCCCGCCTGCTTGCGCGCCAGGGAGGCCTGGATGAGCACGGGGATCTGGATCGAGTGCGTGTTCGTGATGCCGGCGGCGACGAGCGCGTGCGTCGGGGCGCCGTAGATGGTGGAGGGGTTCACGAGGTACCCGCGCACGTAGCCCTGCGTGTCGGCGTCGAGGATGAGGAGGTCGACGTTGTGGTGGAAGGCGGTGGGCGGGATGGCCTTGGCCTTCTCGACGTCGACGTCGTCGAAGATGGTCTCTGGGCCGGCAGCATACGCGCCCCTGGCGTCGTCCATGACGATGGCAGACCCAGTCTGTAGCGAGCATGTGAGTGAGTCTTGGAAGCGAGGCGACAGAGATGAAGACGACGTACGGTATGGATGAGGATCGGGACCTCTCCGGTCTTGGTGTTCCTGTTCTTCAAGCCCTTCAGGAGTGCGCCGGTGAAATTGGCATCGTCTGCGTCCGACTGCGATCGACGTTGTCAGTGAGAAGACTCCGCAAAGAATGAAGAGGCACTGACGATGTTGAAGACGATGTGCGCAGCTTCAGCCTGGCTCTCGACCTTGTCGAGGTCCTGGTGAGTGCCGATGACGGTTTTGAGGCCGAACTTGTCAGACAGGATCTTCGCCTTGGCCTCGTTGCGGACGAGGACCGTGATTTCAAAGTTCTTCCTGTCGGGGTGGTTCAGGAGGCGGGCGAGAACGGTACCGCCGAGGTAGCCTGATGGGGACTTGTCAGTGTAGAACGAGATACGTGGGGTGTTCGATCGTACCAGTGGCGCCAGTGAGGAAGATGGTCGTCTTGGCGGACATGCTGGGTTGGTTAGGCAGATGAACTGGGAGTGGATGTGGTATGTGGAGATGAGAGGTGAGAGAGGAGACTGGATTGCTGGACCACAGCCAATGTTGCGACCAGTATATATACTACTGGGCATCAGGCGTGCGCACGGTACTCCTCTGTGCCATCGCTCGCCTGATCAGGGCAGATAGGCAGCTGACTGAGCATATTGAATGAGGACACGTCCACTTACTCGCCGCTGTTCGCGTACTGACGTATTCGTCTGCGTTCATAGAGCCAGCGGTGAACAGGCGAGGCTCTTCTCTGTAAGAAATCTTCCCACTATCGCCGAGCTGCGTCTGCTGACTGACAGCTATGATAAGCGGATGGCTGGAAGGAGTCAGAAGACATGAGGATTGCGCCACGATTGAAATCGCGTTTGATGTGCGATGGAGGCAGCCTGTTGACGGCAACGGCCTCCAGCTGGCGTCTAGATTGCCCCATACGGTTGCTGATTAAGTATGGTAACTCAAGCGCGGGGGAACAGAGGATGAGTTTGTCATCGACTCTCATCGGTTGAACTGGCTTGGGAATGCAGTGGGAACGTGTTTACGTTCAGAGCCCTTCAATGGACACTTGTTGACGTCTCCAGAGTGTGATTGTTCGATCTTTCGCGGTTGCGCTATAAGTGATTGTTCCTTCGATGGTGATCAAACCGAGACAATCGAAGTGGAAGGATACTCACCAAGTCTTTGGAAATTCGCGAGTTTCATTACTTGTGATCTACTTACTATGGTACACAAACAGACTCGGCAGCGATGTCTTAGGACGTCGGCGGCAGGGTACGCAGGTATTGCTCTAGCTTCTCAAGTGCACGACCGCGATGCGAAATCTTGTTCTTCTCATCGGCTTGCATCTCGGCGTATCTGCAGACATGGACAACATGAGACTCTCGATGTCGTGATATCGGACATGCGGCAGGATGAGGAATAATACGTACGTTTTGCCGGTGTTTTCCGCTTCGAAGCAGGGATCCCAGCCGAAGGTGCCGTCGCCGCGCGCAGGCACAATGCGACCGTCGGTCCGGCCCTCAAAGAGGATGGGTTCGTGGCCTGGTCCTGCGCTGTATGCGAACGTGCACAACGCCCAGGCCGTGTTGGTGTCAAAACCGACGAGAAGCTTGTTGAGACCTGTGGGACTGAGTTCTGAGCGGAGTTTCATCCTAGTAAGACCGGCAACATTGGCATACCGTCATGCCCAAGTTCCTTCAGGAAGTACTTGATGTATGGTCCAGGCAGGCCATGGAGAGCCTCGAAGCAGAGCGCGGTGTCCTCCGTGATGCATGGTCCGCCAAGTAGCTCAGCTGCGCGCCGACACTTCGCGGTCGCCACCTCTCTTGTTGAGCCCTGTACCTCCGGAACTGAGAATAACAAATGTCAGTATCCAGTAAGACATTCATACTATTCACGACATACTGTCCAATTCTTGAGAGTCTACCTCAATGTTCGACGCGCCGAGGATTTGGCGGACCTCTCTCAGTTTGCCGGCGTTTCCGGTCACAAAAGCTGGCAACATTCGTGAGAGCCGTCGTATTTCGTGTCATTCATACGCACTGATCTTCATGATGGTTTGAGGATGAAGACGGCTCCGACAGCTGAGGGCAACCTTGAACCCTTCGCTCTAGTAGTAGCTGCTCGGGCGGCTATCTTGGCTGATCTGACTGTGAGTCACCGCGTCTGTCACATGTGACCGTGTGCGTCTGAACCTGCCCTGAAGTCACGCGACGCGTCGAGGGACGCCCAACGCCCTCCTTGTCTCATAGCGCCGACGACGACCACCTCTGCATTCCTTTCCCTTCCCGCTTGTCGAGATTCGATGGCGCGCAGGGCCGCGTCTCACGACTCGACAGAATCTCATAAAGAAAACAACGGCCTTGCATCGTCGCACGCGACGAACGCCAAGTCAGCGACAAGCGCAGGAGCCACCCGCGGGAAGCGCGCAGCAATGAGGAATCACGTCGATGCGGAGGAAGACGACGAGCGAGCCGAGCAGAACTGCGCGCAAGACGAGAAGGACGATGACGGTGACGTTGATGCAGACGCAGATGCCGAAGGCGAGCAGGACGACGAGCAGGAAGGTGAGCGCGACGGCGAGCAGTCTCCTAAGGGCCGGAAACGCGCGAGGATCAACGACGAGGGCGACTCGCGTCCGACCGACGGTGGCCCCAAGGCTGAAAAACGCGGTCAGACTCTTCCGCGCGACGTGGACGGGTACGGTTTGTCTTGTGCAGCCTTATAAAGCGTATTTACTGATGCTCGTGGTTACGCGGTCGCATTGAAGGTTCATACCCGGCTCTATTGTGCGCATACAGTTGAGGAACTTCCTCACTTACGACTGGGTGGAGTTCCGTCCTGGCCCGTACCTGAACATGATCTTCGGTCCCAACGGTACTGGGAAGAGTTCGATCGCTTGCGCTATCTGTCTTGGTCTCAACTTTCCCCCTGCGGTGAGTCGCTAGTCTATTGTTCTCAGAGGAGATGGCGTGAATCTACATGATTCATGATATGAGTTGTGTTCCGTTCGCGATGCGACCGCACTACGCACCGGCATATCTGGCTTTCTGATCCAATCGGAGGGTGATGCCTGAAGCTGGCTGCCGCTCTTTGCCACCTGTGTTGGACACTTGCTAATAAGAGCATCTTGTCCCAGCTGCTGAATCGCGCGCAAGACCTTAAATCGTTCGTCAAGAACGACAAGGAAGACGGGCATATCGAGATTGAGTTGAAGGGTGCGAAGGGCAAACCTAACCTGGTCATCCGCCGGCTGCTCTACAACAATTCTAAGAGCGCTCCTTTCGAGTTAAACGGGAAGTCGGCCTCGGGCAAGGAGATCAATGCGCGCATGGCGGAACTGAACGTTCAGGTCAACAACCTATGGTACGTATCACAGCGCGCTTGGTGACCTGTGCGGGATTGTTTTGCTTACCTGTCCACAGCGCGTTCTTGCCGCAGGACAGAGTTGCCGAGTTTGCGCGCATGACTCCCCAGCAGCTCCTTCGGGAGACGCAGCGCGCTGCAGGAAACGAGAATCTGACTTCGTGGCATGATACGCTGATCAGCGAGGGCCGGGAACTAAAGAAGATCCAAGAGGTAAGATTAAAGATGTCCCATGCAGTTTGTGTGTTCACTAACAACCGGTACAGCTTGTCGATGCTGACCGCGAGCAGCTTAAGACGATGGAGGAGCGCAACGCTAACCTAGAGCGTGACGTCCGACGTTATGAAGAGCGTGCTGCGCTTGAGAAGAAGGTAGGCGTGACCTGTCCGTTGGCTATGTGTTGGATGCTCACCATCAATCGTTCTTTCAGATCAAGCTACTGGAGTTGATTGTGCCGTTCAAGGAGTACTACGAGGCGCGTGACGTCTACAGGGACCTGAAACCCAAGAAGCAAGAGGCAGTCAAGAACTGGAAGCTCTTGAAAAGGCGGCACCAGCCGTTCGTGGACATGCAGAAGTGCGCTTTCTGCAGATGCGCGCAACCAACCCAGGCTGATGAGATGTGTCCGCAGGGCAATGGAAGCAGAACTCAAGGAGCGCGACAGGGCTCGCGAGGAGAAGAAGAATGCTGTACGTCGCAAGGCCACGAGCATGAGCGCGAAGTGGAAGGAGGTCAACGGTCTGGTACGCGTACGCTGAACATATATACGTTGATATTACTCACCCTCTTTCCAGGATGAGGACGCAGAGGAGCTCAAGAACAAGCTGGACTCCCTCAAGAAGTCGGAGAAGGACCGCGCCAGCCAGATCAAGAGGCTAGAGAGGACCATCGAGGAGTTGAGGGAGAGACTCGCTCATCCTCCAGAGACTGAGAACCTGGAGGACATCAACAACGAGATCGTACGTCAGATCGAATTGTGCCCGTCTTCGCAGTTACTGATTGACGTTTAGAAAGCGTTGAACATCGAGAACAACAACACTCACCAGAAGCATCAAGAGCTCCAAGAGAAGCAACGGGCCAACATCGAAAAGAGTAGTAGGTGTAAGCACGAGATCAGCCAGATCAACACCAGGCGAGTCCTTGGGTATATCTCGTCATTTGCGGTATATTGATGGAAGATACAGGTTGCAGCAACTCGACAGCGTCGCTCACCAAAAGTTGGAGTTACTAAAACGCTTTGACCCCGACTGTGCCGAGGTCGTCGAATGGTTGCGCAAGAACCAGAGTCGCTTCCGGATGGAAGTCTTTGAGCCCGCGTTGCTCTGCGTCACCGTTCCCAACCGGGTGTACGTCGACGCCGTGGAAGCCTGCTTCGGTGGTGCCCAGCTGCGCACGATCGTTGCGCAGTGCGAGGAGGACTATCAGCTGCTGAACAGACTTTGCGTTGATACCCCGGAGGCCATCGGCAGGAAGGCCCGCATCAACACTTGGTTTAAGCCTGCGGATCACAGCAGACTCCCGCCGCCCCCTGCGTCTGCAGAGCAGTTGCGCGCACTCGGCTTCGACGGCTATGCCATCGACTTCATCGACTGCCCCGAGGGCTTGAAGTGGTTCTTGTGTTCTGATGTCAGGTTGCATCGTACGGTACGTGTATCTGAAACAGTTCCTCCTTCGCAGGTGCTGAGTATCATATCCCGGGTGGCCCTAGGCGATCGCTCTGAAACCCCAGTCCGTTGACCCTAACCGCGCGATGGAGATGGCCGCGCACGCAGGAGGCGCGAACTACGTGATCGGGCGCGTCATGAACCAGGTTACCCGTTCAAGGTACGGGAAGCGTTTACCCCAGAACACGACGCGCGAAATTCAGGCGGCTCGGTCGCTTGCCCAATCTACTGGTATGCGCTGGCTAGCTCAGTTGATAATCATTGGCGTGTCACTCATAGGTCTTCGGAACAGTCGACCCACAGCTGAAGAGGGAGCTACAGATGAAACTCGCAGATGCGCAGACGAATATGCGCGCTGTCCAGCAGGAGGAGCAGGAACTATCGGCGGAAGACAAGGAAATCCAGGCTGCCCACAGGGTGTACAAGGCTGCACATGTGAGTCGCTCTCGTCCTTGCCTGCGCATCCATTGGGTTGAGTGCTGAGATAAATTTGCAGGACAAGCTTGAAGCTCGCAAGCGTGCGGTTCTTGAAGCGCAAAGGAACTACCAAGCGCTCGGGCTGAACTTGCGTAAGCATGGCTTTGCTGCGAGAAGCGTCGATGTACTGACCGACTGCAATGCGTTATCCAGAACAACAAGAGAAGAAGTTGGGCAAGCTTCGGGACACTCCGCCTGCCGACGTCGAGCGCAACCGGCTCAAGCAGGAGCTACTCACCATTACGAGCAAGCGGGTAGACTGTATCCGAGCATACGTCGTAAGTTCACTACTGTTAGTCTATCGTTGGCTGCGTTGATTGATCTATACCTATGCAGGACCTGATGCGAGCCGCCATCAAGGAACAGGAGGGCGCCGCCCGCGCAGGGCTGGAGTATTTGCAGGTCAGCGCGAACAAAGCCGCCCTGGAAGCCATGTGCAAGGATCAAGCCGAGGCGATTGCGAAGGCTCATGATGTTGCAGCAGAGAGTGAGTACTTGCGTTTCTCTTTAGCCGTAAAGACGCATGTATCTCATAAGGTGTGCAGTTCTAGCCCGGTGGGAGGAGGCCAAGGTCATCTCGAGGCAAAAGCTTGCCATCAGCAAAGAGAAGCTGGCCGAGGCGGACGCCGAGCTGACAGCACAGTTCACACAGATGGAGGAGGTGCGATTTTCCAGGAAACTAGTGGCTCGGCCGTGGCACTCACCTCTATTTTCCACCCTTCAGGCTGGCGAGCTCGCGACGAAGACGCCGGACGAGTGGAGGGCCGATCTGGACCAACGCCGGGAAGAGCTCGAGATGAACATGGCCACCAACGCCAACGTCGTTGAGGTGTACAACAAGCGCAAAGCCGAGGTAAGTAACGTCCATATGCTGTCGCTGGCTTTGCCTAAACCCTGGACGTGTGTAGATCGATGCGCTCAGTACCACGATCGAGGATCGCGATCAGCGTATGAAGAGGATTGAGCAGAACATCAGGACTGCCAGAGTGAGTGTTCAACCTTATTTCCTTGTGTATCCTGCTGACGGGCTCGGTTACAGGACAATTGGCAGCCCGAGTTGGAGAAGCTCGTTGGCAGCATTGGGAAGAAGTTCTCTGCCGCGTTCGATCGTATTGGCTGTGCGGGCGAGATCCGGATTCGTGAGGATGAGGACTTCGAGAAGTGGGCCATCGACATCATGGTCAAGTTCCGTGACAACGAGAAGCTTCAGCTCCTCACCGGAGAGCGACAGTCCGGAGGCGTACGTATCTACGCATGGTGCCTTCGTTATCCGCACCCGACTGATTGTTCTTGCAGGAACGGTCTCTGACCACTATCCTCTATCTGATGAGCTTGACCGAGGAGGCGCGCGCGCCGTTCTCGCTCGTGGACGAGATCAACCAGGGCATGGACCAGCGCGCCGAGCGCGCGGTGCACAACTCGCTCGTCGAGGTGACGTGCCAGGCTGACAGCGGGCAATACTTCCTCATCACGCCGAAGCTCCTGCCCGACCTCAACTACCACGAGCGCATGAAGATCCTCTGCGTCAACAACGGCGAGTGGCTCCCTGAGGAGAAGGGTCTGGGCAACCTCAACGGCCTCATCGACAACTTCCTCCGTTTCCGCCAGGGTCGAGGCACTGCTAGCGCGTAGGCTCGTATCGTTGCTGTTCTTGTTCCTCACCTGTTGTTTGTTGTGCTCCTCCTTGCATCCGCTAGAGTCGAGTAGTGCAGCAGAGCTTTCGCATCGTTCCATGTAGATCCGTTCGTGCTTATCGTATCTCACATATAGTCTGATATCTGTACATGCCACCCCTTGTTACCGTATTGTACTGTGCTTTCTAGATTCATGTGTATCGGTTCTGTTTGTGCCAATTGGCAACAATTGCATCGCTGACTTTCTTGGCCCCACCTAGGACGTGTTTAAATGCCCCGAGGTATTCGTCGTTGGCCGCAGCACTGAGTACTGACACTGCAAAGAAAGCATCCTTTCCGGGGTTAGTAAAGGCCTAGTAAATGAATTATTGGAAGTAAGAGTTTTGCGTTATCTAAAACGTTGCACGTAACCCCCTTACGCTTGCCACAATAGGTCTATTAGCCTTCCAAACCTCCCTAAACGAGACTTTCCTTCGAGGCTTGCGGTCTTGGTGGACATTTTGGTCAGGGTCAGGCAGCGATACAGAGCGCACGGGAGGTTGCATGTGGATATGAACGAGCTCCCGTGGCAAGCACTCGGCGGCGATGAGCTGCCATGGCAAGACGGCGGTGCTCGAGTGGTGGACGTGAGTCGTTCAGGACGAGTGTGTGTTTCACATTTTTGTTCGTGGAATGTGTGCAGGACTGAACCTCGCTGGCATGCGGTTGGCATTTGGCTCACAGAACAGGACCCTTGCTTTGACACGCTCGCATGCGACTTCGACATGGACCATAGCCATATTGCCATCCCGATCGCCACGTCGCCCAAGCGCTTTGATTCAAGTACTCGCTCTCTCTGGACTAGACCCCACCCAAGCTCTCGCTCCGGGACTCATGCTCTCGCGCTTCAGCCTTCGGCAAGCTCGAGCGTTCTCTCTTCAATTCAAGCTCTCGTACTCGCTCTTTGCATGAAGCTCTCGTGCTCGCTCTCTGCATCAAGTTTCCGACTTCGGCTTTTGCTCTTGGACTCAGTACTCGCTCTCGCGTTTGGATCAAGACCTCGTTCTCGCGTTCGGACCAGGACCTCGCTCTCGTTTGTGGACCTCTCGTTTGTGGACCAAGACCTCGCTCTCGCTCTCGGATTCAAGCCTCTCGCGTCGTGCTAGCACTCAACCCCTCTTGCTCAAGCTCTCACTCAGGTTGAAGAACGCCTCAGAGGGAGGAATGATCGCTACGCACCGAATGTCACAGCGCTGTGGTGGGGGATGAAAACGACTGAATAGCGGCAAGAGTTGATTGTGGATAGATGGCAGACGACTCGTCCCAGTAGATTGCTTTGAATTCAATTTGATGTACGACCTCCACAATTTCAAGAGTTAGGCAATGAAAAGGAATGTGATGGGATTGATAGGTACAAGCCTCAAGGTGGAATACTCGACACGCGTCCGAAGACTCCGACAGCGCTGCAACTTTTAGCTGAGAAGCTCGACCGGCGCGCCAGTTCCTATCGGGAGGTCAACCGCGGAAGAGCCGGATTTGAACAGGAAAGGTATCGTGCGGACGCTAGGATACTCGGGCTTCTAGGACGTCGAGGATCGTCCACCGAGTCGATCCCCCGCGACAGGCGGTCGCAGCGCCAGTGGCAGGTGCCTCGTCGGGAGCTCCCACCACGCTGGACGCGATAATGGAGCTCTGCAAGTGGAGTCTGGTCGTGCGCAGCGCGTGGAGGAAGAGCTTGGATATGCGGAGGACGAGCTCCAATATGCAGATGACGACCTCGAAGAGGCGGATGAAGATGTCGAAGTGCTTGAGGGCTCCTTGTGCCAACGCCGCATACGCCTTCGGGAGGTCGTGCAGCGCCAGGAGCCCGCTACCGGGGCCGGCACTCAAGCCGCCGCCTTCGAGGAGGAGGCAGAGGACGACGGGGAAGGCGGCCGCGAGGAGCATAGAGTGGATGGCCGCTGCGAACCAGCGCCGGGGCGTATACACGAAGAGGGGTAGGCTCACTGTGATGAGGTCCGAGTCAGCAAAACGATGGCGAAACGGAATCTAGAAGGGGACAAGTCTGCCAGTGACGTACAGAACGGTGTGAATATCCACAGGGCCGCCAGGATGGTGTGCATATAGCCGCTCACGCGGGTCCGCCACTGTCGCGTGAACGCAACGGCCTCCTCGTGGTAGAGAACGAGGGCTTGAGCGGTGTGAGCGTACGTCCGCGCATTGCTGTGACCGTCGAGCGATGAGTGCTAGTGAATGGCGACAGGAATCCAGGAGAGGTAGACACGGACATTGATACATATACCGCTCCTATTCCAAGCTTGAAGCTTGAACATCCAGACTCGATCATGTTGAGTGGATTAGTGTGCGATTCGCTTCCGCGCAAGCCCGGGCCCCGGTAGGATGTCAATTGCAACCCCGGCCGTCGTGCAGCCGGTCGCGTTTGAATCTGGACCGCCAGGACGATCTTCAATGCCGAGCGAGACGGTGGCCTGGCCGCGGATGCGCTGGTTATGGAGAGATGGGCAGTGACATGTTGTCGACTCCAGCCCTGAGGAACGCGGTATGTTGCTTGGCTCCATTGGTATGGCAGAGCGTTGCGCACGTCTGTTGACTTGGGCAGCCCTGCTACTAATCTATGCAACTTCAATACAGGAACTGCTTGCGATACACTACTGTTATGAACTCACCGGGGCGAAGTGTGCGTGCACCGGATGGCGCGGACCGGAGCCGGAGAGATGAACGGCTGAAGTGCAGATCCTGAGGACAGTTAGATTCATGTTCTGTCTGTTCAACGGGGAGAATGGCACCCTGACAGGACATCGAGCAGTCTTCTCGACCTCGCATCGAATACCGTACTATCGAAGATGAGCGCTGAAGTCCTCGCACAGACAGATCATACGGAGAAGACGCACCAACATAGAGAGGAGCACGCCGCTCTTTCATTGCCTGGGTGGTACGCGATAAGCTGCGGAGTAGAGGGGTGTGCCTAGCGTGTGGCACTCACCCTGTCAGCGATCTCTGGGGGCGAACGTCTGGATCCTGACATGGTGCGAAGGGTCGGTGGCGGAGGATTCTTCCTGAGATATGGGGCTGGACGCAGCGATATTGCCTGCTGCGTTCGGGTTGGCGTGAAGTGCCCGACTGTGGCGCAGTTGCTGACGTCTCGTATTGACGACGACTGGTGCCTGGTACCTGTCAGTGCTTATAGACCGCTGTTCAGACGTTCATACTGAGAGCATAGGCTGGAAGTGAACGGACGGCGTACCGCATGGACACGCAGGCTGCAGGAGCCGTGAACGGGTGAGACACCGTTACACAAATAGTATGGTAAACTCGAGGCAGTCTCCATGCCCACGTGTATTGAGGGATGACATAACTGTATGTCTTATGGTTACTACGAACAACGGGGGTCGGGTAGACACGAGGATCGCAGTACCTAGAAGCAGCATGCGGGATACACATCAGAGCAGTTGTGAAATGATGAGAACGGGGTGTAGTCAACGTCGGAAGACATCAGGAGGAGGGACTCGGAGAGGACTCGAGCGCGCTAGTCCTATCAGAAGGCCATCTGTGACGAGTTTAGTTCTATCGTGGACGCTGGGATACTCGGGCTTCCAGGACTCGAGGAGAGCGTGACGTTCCACCGAGACCATCCCGGCGCCGAGGTCATCGGACAGAAGGCGGATGAGCAGCTCTGGCGTTGTGCGGCGGCGCTAGTAGGTCGGAGCAGATTTCCATCGCGAGCGAGCAGAAAGCACCCACATTCCATGCGTTGTGCGTTCTACGATTGTCATGTGGCGACCAAGAGGGTACAAGGCGCGGAGTGTTGGCAGGAAGGTTAGGCGGACGTTGATATTGACAAGTGATGGACGAGCGCACGTAATTGCGGACGAGAAGAGAGCGAAGACGGTGCGGGTCAGCTGACAGCAGAGCCCGCAGCGCACCGCCTCGAGACCCGGCCGAGTACTTGCCCCGGGATATGTGCTCGATGCTGGCGGTGAGCTGGGTTGCGCTGGGGGCAGCTGCGAGATTCACGACGCGATAGAGTGGGATAAGCGTGGCGGTAAGCGAGGACGAGAACCGCACTTAATGAACCGGCGCCCTGCTATGCCGCTTATGGCAACGGCGAACAAATCCGACGGGCGTCTGCGCGGGGCACTGGCGAGACCGCGGAAGCGCCCGGTTAAGCTTTTTGACCGTCTGGGACAAGTCCGCCCAGCTCAACTTCCCATCCGTCCACCAACATCCCCCGCGTCCTATCCCCTCCTCCTCCCCCACCCGCGACAACTCCCGCCATGCCAGTCCCCAGCGTCCTCCAACCTCACGACGTCTCCAGGACGCTGCGCAAGAAGCTCAGCGTGCGCACATTGTCTGTCAAGATACGCTCCAAGTTGTGAGTACTTTGTTTCCGCATGCGCGAGTCACCTCGTGTTTTGCTGCTTCAGTCGACGACGCTCGATGCATAACGCGGGACTTGGCGGGTAGCGAGCGGCGGGTACGTGCAGCGTAGCAGGGAGGGAAGCTCGTCGCTGGTGCCGAGGATGAGCTGTCCGTGCGAACCTCATCAGGTGGCGTCGCCGCGACTCCCTTCCTCTTAGTTCGGCTGTCCCCAGCACTCTCCTTCCTGCAACCCGCGTCGCTGCCCAGTTCGTGCCCAGCCTCTGTTGGGCAAATACTAGCATCATTGTCGGGAGACCTTGGTGTCGTTCTCGGAGAGACTCTCACGACATAGCCTCATACACCCTATCACTGCGCCGCCCTTCTTGCTGCCTTCCGACTTTACGGGTTTTCTGACAATTGTTATGTAGCCGCCGATCGAAGACGCACGCCCCAGAGACAGTCCGCACAGTCCGGATACCTTACGTCCCCCCAGAGGTATGGGGTATCATCATCCAGCACGCATGTCTGTTCCACCACGATCCCCTCGACACATCGCAAGAGCTCTCGTTCCTCGAATCCTCGTCGACGCAGCTCGCCACATATCGCATGTGCATGTCTACCAAGAGGAGTCTCTCCCTTGTCTCCAGACAATGGAACGCCCTCGCCCGGGGTTTCCTCTACGAATTCGTCTGGATCAGTCGTGCCGCCCAGGCCAAGGCCTTGGCGCGTACCCTTCTCATGGAATTCGTCGAGAACTTATCTTCCAGCGGCAAGTTCATTCGTCGACTCCATATCGAGACGCCAGCGCTCGAGCGTTGTGCACCCGCCGACCTTCGCACAATTCTCGACTATTCCCCCCAACTCTCCATCTATTCGGACCACCATTCCGTGCAGCGTAGCGTGCTCGAGACGTCTCCCGATCGCCGCTGTAGCCCCGAGGCCATCCTCACGCTCGTCGCTCAGCCGAAGCTCCGACGACTAAGCTGGACGAGTTACGACGATGCTCCGTTCGAGATCCGGATGGCTCCGCTCGTCCACAATCTCACCACACGCCTCGAGTACCTGGAACTGTGCTCACGATCACCGAACCTCCCCAGTCTCAACAACGCGTTGACTGGGTCCTCTTCGTCAACACACAAGAACTTCCAGCACCTGCAGATGAACGTCCATTTGCCGTCCCTTCGCGCCCTCAAGGTCTCGCTAGACAACAACACATTTGCGGTGCTTGCCTCTTGGGACATGCCGGCGCTCACGAACCTGTCGGTGTTATCGTCGGACTTCAGCTACACCGGGGAAGGTTTCTCCTCGTTCTTTCAGGCGCACGGCCGCAAGCTCACACAGCTGGAGCTCGGGCACTCCTCATCCCTCATTGAGGAGTATTACCTCACTATGCCCCAACACTTGGTTGCGCTCCAGCAGCAGAACCAGAACCAGCAGCCACCTCCTGTCCCGCTTGCTGAATGGTGTCCGAACTTACGCGAGTTTATTTGCTCCGCCGATGCAGAGTGGCATTGGCAGAGCCCAGATTGGATCGCACCGCACATTCTCCTCCCCGCCCACCCACGCGTCGAACTCATCGGTATTCGGGACATCAACACGCGCCTCCTCGAGGACCCAATCGCACCACTCGACGTGGACAAGTCTTACTCGTATGATGCGTTCGCCTTCGACAATGACGACGACCTCGCGGACACGCCGTACTTCCTCCTGGTCGAGCAAATCTCGTCCCTCTTGCAGGGAGACGCCTTCCCGAACCTGCGCTTCGTGCGCGATCTCAGTCCGGAGAGCCACAAGATGCGCACTCAGCGGCCGCACCCCCGTGTACTGCAGTTTTGGAAGAAGGTCGTCGCGCGCTGCGCCGAGCGCGCAGTGTGGTTCGAAGACTGTACAGGCGTCAACATCACGCAGGGTGCACTCCGCCGAGCCACGCTCACTGCGACGGACGCGGACTCATGATCTCATCGCCGCCCCGCACAGTGCGGCGTCGGGTCGTTGTTGTCCTCTCCACGCGCTCCGGCTAGCATGGAGGTTATGCCACGCTACCCCCAGGAGCTTCTTGGATACGATCTCTGCGCTCCACGCCGCCGTGTTGCCGACGACGACCCGCTGCCGCCGCCGCCACAGCTGTACACAAGTAACGACTATGCCTACGACATGACACGACATGACTCACATGCCCACTCCCATGCGCTCTCGCTTTCACGTCTTTGCATCGCACATACCACCCACCATCGGCATCTGATCCCAATCACATCCATCCGCGAGCTCAACACAGCATACCACTCATCCCCGCCGTGCATCATCCACCATCAGCCCGTCCACCTCTCATCGATTATGAAAAACTGTCACGACCCACAATATCACCTGTACATACATACCCGCATCACATCATCATATCACACATGGACTCCGTCGTCTTCTGTTTGTCTCCGTCTCCGTCCTCGGGTTCCGGGTCTGTGTTTGTCGTGTTCTCTGCCATGCCCACCGTCCATCCATCCCACTCTATCTCGTCGATGTTTGCTTTGCTGTCCTCTCCGCCGCTGTACGCTTGTTAGTTAGCAGTCTGTCTGACTTCCGACTGTGCCTTTGCCTTTGCCTTCATCTTCACTCCTGGGTTTTCATCGCAATTGTGAATCACTCTTTTCTTCCCTGGGTACCGCGGGCTCCCCGGTTAGTAGTAGGCGGCTGCTCGTTAGGGCAGCGTCGCGTTTACGTTTCTCTGGGTTTTGTTCGCTTGCGGCTTCACTACGGGCTGACATGGTGCTTCCTGCGTCCTCGGGCTATGCGCCCTCGACGGCGTCGTTGTGGTGTATCATCAGTTCATCTGGGGCCCGCGTCACGGCGTTGCGCTGGGATTATGATAAGGTGACATACAGCAGTACTGGTGTCCGGATTCAATGCATAGCATCAGTTCCACGAACCTCTGGCTCCGCCTGGCCGGTTCAAGACTTGGACAGCAACTACAAAGCGTGACAAATGACATCGACGGGTAGGGAGGTGCTCGTCGGCGCTGTCCTTGGCGCAGGTAAGTCTTCC